>OMOU01075747.1:0-23139 GCA_900312585.1 Malacocephalus occidentalis | reverse complement strand
GAGAAGGGAAAGTTTGAGGATCGTGCCAAACTGGACAAGGTCCGCTATGAGAGGGAGATGAAGAACTACATCCCCCCCAAGGGCCAGAAGAAGAAGCGCTTCAAGGACCCCAACGCCCCCAAGAGACCACCGTAGGCACCGCCATGACTCCATATGTTTGTCATTTTATTTATTTTTGACATTCCCCGAGTACGTGACGCCACGATACCAACGTGTCTGTCACGCTGTCTGTCTCTCCCGATAGCTCCGCCTTCTTCCTCTTCTGCGCCGACTTCCGGCCGAAGGTGAAGCGCGACACCCCGGGCCTGTCCATCGGCGACACGGCCAAGAGGCTGGGCGAGATGTGGAACAACTCCTCGGCCGAGGACAAGCAGCCCTACGAGAAGAAGGCAGCCAAGTTGAAGGAGAAGTATGACAAGGTACGCGGCGGAGGAGATGCACGCACGCACACTCTGACGGCCGTTGGTTATTACCATTGGAAGTGGTGTGGCGTAATGTGAGCCTTGTATTGTACGTCTGCAGGACATGATCGCCTACCGCACCAAGGGGAAGGTGGAGCCCACGCCCGCCGCCGCCGCGCCAGCAGATGACGACGATGACGACGACGACGGTGATGATGACGACGACGATGACGACGATGATGACGATGAGTAGATTAGCATCGGCAGCGTGAGCCTGACTTCTGCTCATGCCATATAACCCTGCCCCCAACACCCCAAATCCCGCCCACTCACCAATGTACTCCGTTCACATTCAGGAAGGAAGAAAAGAGAAAAAAAATCAAAAAATGACTGAACAAGAACATGTGTATATTTAATGTTTTTAAGATGTACAGTGTTACGCTCCTTTTTTGTAAAGTTAACACTACATATCTTCAGTTGTATCATTTCCTAGTGGTAGTTCTTTATTCCAGCCATATCTAACAATTTAGAGAAGACTATTCAATTTAAACGGAAACTAAGTAGTCTTTAGACGTTCAACTTGCAACTCCATAAATAAGATTTTTGGGTTGGTAGTTTTATTTTCTATTTGTGCTTTGAAGAATATTTTTTCATGTGTTGTCAAAATGTCTTTATTGTTCTTTGAATACCACTCTAATAAAGGTCTTTTTTTAAGAAATTACTTTTCCCTTTGTTTTCAGTTTTTGATTATGTAACAATCTCTTGTGCATCTTATTTAATTAGCAGTTTTTCCATGGTGGCGAGTGGTTCCACAACAGAAGTATATCTCGTACATCTTAAAAGCGGGGTTATTAAAAGTTTTCAAAAAGATTGTCTTGAATAATTGTCGGTTAATGTTGCATCTGCTCATGGGCCACCCATGATTAGACTGCAATTGATGTTTATGGAGATCCCAAGTGTTCAAACACCACTGCACAAAGTAAGCTAAGCCTATAGCTAATGCTTAAAACTACCAGGAAGGATTCTTCACATGATCGGGTCCATGTGTCTCCACCCGGCCAGTCGATTCTGCAACGAATGGGATGTGGAGTGACATCTGGTGGCCAACTCATCAATTTGCACCTTTTGCTAATTTCAATGAATGTATTTATATTTACTCAATGTCCATAGTTGGTGTAATATTAAACCCCTGAGATATACTTGTGTTGAACACTAGGGTGGATCATGGGCTTTCTATTGTGTAGAAGTTAAAAACCAAAGACCCACTGGCACTGCCAACGGACACTGGCATACTCTTATTAGTGTATGGAGCAATGGTCATTGGCATAGTTTCAGTGCATCATTTTATATTGCGGCCTAACACGCTTGGCAGAGCACGTCCAGCTTAACACCACAGGTATGATGGCCTTCATGTAAATTGTGAACTTGGTGATCTTAGTCCAGAAAGTGGCGACGTTAAATGTAACTAGCCTATAGCCTCACTGACATCCCGTCCCCCACCATTTATCAAATAAATGGAATCAATTATATTAAGAGTTGTAACTTCCTCAGTGTGCAAGAAACTACTTCTCTGTTCTATGTAACTGGAGATATTGCCCACGAAAACAGGGCCTCGTTTATCCATTTATCTGATTTCCCTAAAAGCCTTGCCCTTTACCTCCGTCCATGAGAAAACCACCTGTTCGCCAAAAAACAATCATATCGTTTAAATCTGCCTTCATTGTTCTTTTAATTAATGACTTCCAGTGCAGGTTTTGAGAGCTCAGACCTCTATGGCCGTTTTTGGATTTGTATTTTTTCCCAACATCTTTTGCACAAATGCATCGGCATGAACAACATACAGGCGAGATACACTCCTGGGCTACAACAAAGGTTCTTGGCTGTCGAGAATGTGGATATTTGATTCTTTCCCTTCAATTGTGAATTGTTAGTCTTGCACATTCCGCTGGGCATCGCCACTGTTTAATTTCACTGCATATCCTGCATGTGTGTCTGACAATTCAACTTCTTAAATGTTGAACACATTCACATTGTACAACAAAATATGAACTATAAACTACCGGCGTAGGTTGTTGGGAGGGGAAGGTCCGACTCATCCTACTGATGATCAACTGACTCCCTCTTTGAAACACGTGCTTGATCCCTGGTTTTTCCTCTGTTCTTATAGGCCATCGAGTGAAGACAAATAGGCCGATACGATAAGATGGTACTTTATTACTCCAGGTGGGGAAATGATTGCACAGCAGTTGGAAGTACACAGATGGATTCAACAGTAAACAAGATAAAAGGGAAAGCAAGGAATCACTGAAACAAGTTAAAACAGGCAAAATACAACTCAATTAAAATGTGTGTACAGTGTGTAATCAAGTGTGCTAGTAGTATATCGTGCAAAACAATAACAATAACCTATGTTTGTCTCAAAATGCAGAATCTTGTCTATCAGATACATTTGACAAACTTTTTAATCTGTTCTCCTCATCTCAATAATCGCCTGCTTCTGAGCCTTCAATCAATGGGACTCTTGTTCCACGGAGACATCAAAGGTGCGTGTCACTCGAGGGGGCGTGTCACCCAATGGTGGGGATGGGGGGGTAGACCAACACCACACACCTACCTGAGTAACGTTTTTACTTTTGCATGTTTAGTTCAAAGCAGGTGATGATGACGTACCGGCTTGCTGCGCCTTTTTTCTTTTAGTGTTGTTTTTGGTTTAACGTGTATACACATATTGCGGTTTTCTTTATTTAGTAGTGACGACTTGATGATAAAGTTGATTATGGGTGTTCCCGAGCCGTGGAGAATACATTCGAATTTGCTGTTGCTGTTGTTCGTGGTAAGTCAGCCTTTTTTTTCCAATTCGAGAGAGCAAACAACAACAACTCGCTTAGGGCTACTTAGGTAAAAGTTGTATTGTAGGGGAGTACAAATAAAATACATTAACATGATTATATTGAGACAAAATGTATAGACTTAAGTTAGGTCAAAGCAACAAAAAGCCATTACCAGCTGGAATGCTGAGCAAGTTTCCAATGCCAAACGTCATCCATTCAGTGAGTGTGTGTGCTCATACTTGCAGATGCTGGGGTCCAAATGGTGTATTGGCCCTGCTTCTACCAGGGGAGTGGAGAACGGGGCAGACAGCGGGAGACGGCAGCCTCGGTTCTCCTGGTACAACAGCACCGCCGGGCTTGGCGTAGATGCTGGGCCTCAGCATTTGTTGGCTTCACACCTGCAGCCCTTTGACAGACGACCAAGAGAGATGCCTCTCGCTCACCCAGTGTATTACTCCTTCCAGGTCCAAGAAGACTCAGTACCAGGTTGATCTACTGTATACTAATTGTGTGTGCATCTGTGTGTGGGTGTGGGTGTGGGTGGGGGGTGTTTCTAATGGCAAAATGAATATTTAGATGATCAATAGAAAACCATAACAATAATAATGTCAACAATAACATTTATTAAAGGCTGTAATACTAGTTTCATTGAATACAGTTTAATCACGCAACTAGCATTTTAGTTAATGTGTTCTGCCGTCAGTGCAGCCACCCATGCTAAACATGTATGTGCGACTCATTAGAAGGCGCTTTGGATCCAAATCGTCGATCCAAATCAAATGATGTATTGTAATCCTTATTGCGTTGAGACACAAGCGTGCTTTGTGTGTCCCCTTGATGTTTCCAGGGGCGGTAGTGGGAAAGGTGCAGGCAGCATACCCAGAGAGCGCCAAGCCGATTACGTACTCCGTGTTGGAGGACGACGGGGACAAACTCTTTCTGTTGGACCGCCTCTCCGGGGACCTCCTATTGTCCCGCAGTCTGGATTTCGAAACGCAACGATTCTTTGTTCTCACGGTGGGGGTCGAGGAGGAGGGGGGCCCGCTATCCGGTGTCCGGGTTTACTTCAATGTGCTGGACGTCAACGACAACCCCCCAGAGTTTGAACCAGACACCTACTCCGCTTCGCTGCCCGAGGACACGCCTGCGGGGACCTGTTTTGTTATCCTAAATGTCGCCGATAAAGACACAGGTGAGCGCTCAAAACCTTTCTAAAGGTTAATTGCTAAACGTGGGATGCGTGTGACATTTGAAAAAAGAAATGAATTGGCGGTGTAACATTTAGCACATGCACACTTAGCACACGCACACTTTCCCCTCCAAATACATGTCATTATTGAGCATGGACTCATCTTGTCCATGGATGCCTACAGATAGCTTGTTATTGGGGGGGAATCACTTTGGCTGGGAGTCGAACACCTGATCACCCACTAACATTTGTTGGGAACATGAAGAGACATAGGCTATGTTGTATGTCTGTTTAAACCCAGACTGGAACAGATATTGGTTGGGTATCAAAAATAAAATGACTTAATTAAAACAAATATCTATCTATCTATGTATCTATCTATCTGTCTATAGATTAGCTTTTTATTATAGCTTGTTAGATGAGTATGTGAATCATTATTTTCTGAATGACCTTGCTGTTTTCCATCTCACTGCTAGGTGAGAATAGTGACTTGGACCTTCAAATTGTGGTTGGGGATGAAGAGCGTGTATTCTCTGTGGATACTGCTGGTAAATTATGCCTGAACCGCGAGCTCGACAGGGAGAAGACATCCTCCTACAAACTGACAGTGACAGCCAGTGACCGTGCACAGATCTCCTCTCAGCGATTCACCAGCACAGCGCAGGTTGTCATCTCAGTCGATGACATTAATGACAACGCCCCTGTCTTCGTGTCTACACAGAGTCTCTCTATTCCAGAGGATTCTGCCCTCCACTTGCTCATGACGACCATACACGCCGAGGATGCAGACTCAGGATCCAACGGAGAGGTGCTCTATTATTTAAATGACATCCTCTCCAGCACTTGGGTCAGCATTCACAACACGAGCGGACGCATGCATCTGCAGCGGCTGCTGGACCGGGAAAGGGCCGACGTGTTCACCGTCGCCATAACAGCCGTGGACCAGGGCTCCCCGCAGATGGCGAGCATCATGAACCTCACCGTGTATGTCGAGGACGTGAATGACCACCGCCCAGAGTTCCCACAGAGGTCCTACAGCCTGGCTGTGAGGGAGGACATCCCCAGGGGAAGCAGCGTGTTCCGGGCTCAGGCTCGGGATGCGGACCTGGGCGCCAACGGGGAAGTACGTTACACCTTGGCCCAGGCGAGTCCGTTTGCGGTGGACTCTGTGCGGGGTGTCGTAGTAGTCATCGAGGAGCTAGACAGGGAGGGGCGATCCAATTACACACTCACCGTGACGGCTGAAGACAGAGGCAGCCCACCCAGATCTTCTGCTGCTGTCGTAGACATCACTGTCTCAGACATCAATGATTTCACGCCTGTCTTTTCCCCAGTGACACAGACAGTGCATGTCATGGAGAACGGGGAGGACCTGTCTCAGTTCACTCCGGTACAGTATTGTACGACTGAAACTGAGTTAAGTCGCCCCAGGGATAACACACATACTTTTGACACGATGTGGGCTTTACAGTTATTCTTCCTTTGCCCTTCTTTTCGATTAGATTCACGCATGGGATGACGATGAAGGCGTCAACAGTCAGCTGACGTATTTGACACAGAGTGGAAACGAAGATGGTTGCTTTTCTCTCTCGCCCAATGGCACCTTCCATGTCTTAAAAAGCCTGGACAGGGAGAAAGAACCCCTGTATATCTTAAGTATTATCGCGGTTGATGCAGGTAATAATGATATCACCCATCCTTATATGTACACCAAGTTTACCTTGTAATATGTATACAAACTGATAAATGAGCAAACCATACTTAATAAAAATGTTTGTGACCTTGTCACATTGAGGCTGGCCACCTTTAACTGGGACTCTCACCATCGAGGTGGTAGTTGTTGATGAGAATGACAACAGTCCTCGGTTCCATGAGGATGTCTACAACACAATCGTTCCAGAGGACAGCCCGGCTGGCACTGTGTTCGCCATCATCACTGCAACGGACCTCGATGAAGGTGTCAATGGGGAAATAAGGTAAGACGTTTCACAATGTATGTAATTGAATCATTATAAATAGTTAAAAAGGCTGCTTAAATGGGGCATAATAGTGTAGTGCAGTTTTGACTGTCAAACGAAAGGCCTGCTCCTTAATAACGTGTATCTGAAATCAATTTAAGTCACTTTGGATACATTTCTAAATAACACTTTAATTTGTATTCCTTTTTTTTCATGGGCTACATCATAGACATTAGTTAGAGTGCATAATAAGTATGTCCGCGAAGCTTTGCATCAAGAGGAAAAAATAACACTGGCCTGATCGGTACTCTACAGGTACTCCATTGTGGGGCCAGATTCTCCCTTTTCCATTGAAGAAACATCTGGAGAGCTGTCCACCACTGATGTCCTGGACCGAGAGACAGTAGCTATCTATAACTTGACGGTCATTGGCAGCGATAAGCATTCTACCCATCCTCTGTCCAGCTCAGTGCTTGTCAATGTACTCATTGGGGATGTGAATGACCACTGGCCCCAGTTCCAAAACAGTCCTTATGTGGCCCATGTTCCTACTGAGATGGATCCAGGTGAGATCGCACGGACAAGTCACAAGTTAAGGTTCAAGGAGAATGTATTGGATTGTTTGTTGGATGCTATTTGTTTTTGGGACTAAATTTCATCTAAATAATTTTTTTCAGATTCTGTAGTTTGTGCTGTGAGAGCAACAGATGGGGACACTGAGATGAACGCAGAACTCCACTTTTCTTTATATGGTTCCAGCGTGGATCTGTTTACGATCAACCCACGGAGTGGGACGGTGTTCACGTCAAGATTCCTCACAGGAACGGAGGGCCTGACAATCGATGTACATGTCGAAGATAATGGAGAAGTTCCAAATTTTGACATCACCACCATCAGTGTCATGTTTCACAATGGCTCAGAATTCCCAGTGGTAAATGTTGATGTTTTTAGAGAATTGATTTTTGAGGACACGCCGGTAGGAACACTGGTGGCGATTGTTAATGCAACAAGTCCAAGGCCAGCTCCATTTTACTTTTACCTTGCCTCTGGAAATGCCGAAGAGATGTTTCAAATGGATGAGTCAAGCGGTGAGTTAACAATACAGAATCCACTGGATTATGAGAACAAGAAGGATTTCACGTTGCTGGTAGAAGTGAGAGACTCTGGCTCCCCGCCGTTCTCGTCTTTTGCGGAATTCCACGTAAACATTAGCGATGTGAATGATAACTTTCCACAGTTCATGCAAAGTGAGTTTCGGTGTGAAATCTTCGAGAATTTGCCACCAACGTGGGTTTGCGATGTTCTCGCCATCGATGCCGACTCTGGAAGCTACGGTGTGGTGCAGTACAGCATTGCAGAGGGAAACCCGGACGACTGTTTCATTGTTGGTTCTGAGAATGGTGAACTGAGCAGCACTGTGAGTTTGGATCGTGAGGACATTGCAGAATACAATTTGACAGTGGAAGCAACAGACCAAGATAACCCTCTTATCAGAGCAAGAGCAACTGTCATCATTGTTGTTTTGGACAGAAACGACCATGCACCTCGTTTTTCACAGATTTTTGTGGCAGAAGTACCAGAGGACGCTCCTATTGGACACACTGTTATACAGGTAATCTCAGTTGATGATGACATTGATCATAATTCTGAGATTACTTATTCAATAATCCAACATAGCAGTGACATCAAATTCAGCATTGATAACGCCAATGGCTTTATAACGGTCATAGGGAAACTTGACAGGGAGAAACAGGACCATTATATTGTGGGGGTTAATGCAAATGATTCGGCATGGAGCATAAGAACTGATGTCACTATCGTCATATTAGATGTTAATGACAACAAACCAGTGTTTTCACATGCCTTCCCCACTGTAATCTTACCAGAAACAAAAGCTCAAGAGGAGTTTGTGTTTCGAGTTGTTGCAACAGATGCAGACAGTGGGAAAAACAGTGAAATTGTGTATGACATTGAGCCCCCAGATGACCACTTCTGGGTGAATGCCACTTCAGGTGAAATCCATACCAGCCAGCCAATGGTCTTACATCTATCTAACTTTGAGCTTTTTCATTTAAACGTTTTTGCATACGATTGTGGAATGACATCATTGTTCGATAACATCACGGTAATAGTACGATTAGTGCCGTATAACTACCATCCCCCCACCTTTCTGCCATCACCATCTAAAATGTCCATCCCCTTTGACCTGCCAATAGGAACAGAGGTGTTTACGTTTTCAGCAATAGACAAGGACTCTCATCTCGGCCCTAATGAGATTGAGTATGGTATAAAGAATGGAAATGCCTCAGATTGGTTTTGGATTCAGGCTGACAATGGAAAAATAATACTAAATGGAAGTCTGAGGGAACATCTCAGTGAAGTTTTGACATTATCAGTTACTGCCAAAGACCGCGGATACCCTCCTTTGTCCTCACAGGTTGAAATCACTTTTGAAATTATTGCAAGGAATCACTTTTCACCAAACTTTGCAGAAACACATGCTGTATTTTCCGTCCCTGAGGATTTACCAGTAGATTCAGTTATCGGGCAAATACAAGCAGATGATGAAGATTCCGGTACCAATGGTGTGGTCACATATTCCATAAGACAAGAACCTGAATATTTGCCATTCTCCCTCGGGAAACGTTCTGCTGTGCTATCACTGATCCGAGAGCTGGACTTTGAGAAACAACGGCGGTATCATTTTCAAATCGAAGCTGTGGATGGAGGTTGGTCATCGAAGATGGGGATAACCAACATTACTGTAAATATTGTTGATGTGAATGACAACCCACCAGCATTTGGAGCATTAGAGTATGTTGCTTCAGTACCAGAAAACTCTGGGATCGGAACAATTGTCTTCATTGCAAAGGCCACAGATCCTGACACAACAGCAAACGCACAGATAACCTACAGTCTAATCTCTGGTGATGTGGAGAGGTTCTCTGTCGACCCAGTGAATGGCACCATCACAACTGCAGACATATTCGATTATGAACAGGAGCAGATCTTTGACGTAACGGTCAAAGCGTCCAATGTGGGGAGCCAGGATTTTTTCAGTGTGGCGCATATCGTCATCCAAGTCCTTGATATCAATGAGTTTATCCCGGTGTTCAAAACAAGGGAATATAACTTTTCGGTATTCACACATGATCCTATAGGAACTGGAGTTGGCAAAGTCACAGCCACTGATTTTGATCAAGGCCCAGAGGGTGAGGTTTTCTATGTGTTGTTTGGCCAAAACAAAAACATGGGATTTGAGATCGACAGACATTCTGGAGAAATATATACCACCGGTAGTTTAAGGATGCACGGAAACAGCCCTGCACTTCTCACGGTTTTGGCAAAGAACCGAGGTGTCATCAGCGGTGCTAATGTAGACGAAGGCTCTGTCCGGGTCAGCATCATAGAAACAAACAACGCACCAGAGTTCACTTCCACTCTCTACTCAACCAATGTCAGGGAAAATGTTGCAATTGGTACATCTGTAATCAGAGTAAGTGCCCTGGATCAGGAATCAATCTGGTACTGGAACCAGTTCTCCTTTAGCATCGAGCAAGGCAACAAGAATGCAGCTTTTGACATCCATCCCCTCAGTGGTGTTATTTCAGTGCACTCACCACTGGATAGGGAAGAGTGGGCTCATTATAATCTTTCGGTCACAGCCACAGATAAGGGCACTCCTCCGGCCACTGGGACCACTAATGTCCTTGTGACTATTGATGATGTAAATGACAACGCCCCAATGCTGGGGATTACCCAGGCTCAGGTGAAGGACAATCAGCCTCAGGGCACCATAGTGGCCCGGTTAAACGCATCTGATTTGGATGTGCCACCCAATCAAGGGCCTTTCACCTTTTGGGTTGTGAAGCCTATAATGGGGAGTGCATTTTCTCTCACGGGTGATGGAGTATTATTTACCACAAGGTCTCTGGATCGTGAAGTGTACTCTGTATATCATGTACCCGTGGCTGTAAGGGATGCTGGGACCCCGCCTCTGACCTCTACCACAGTGTTTCACATCAGTGTTCTGGATGAAAATGACAACCCTCACATGCAGAGGAATATCCATATCGAGGTGAAGTATTACGGCAGTTCTTTCCAAGGAGGTAGGATCGGTCATGTCAATCCACATGGTGATGATGAGTCCAACATTTTTAATTGCAGCATCAAAACTGGCCGTTCAAATATGTTCGACATACCACACGGCACGTGTGAACTATGGTCAGCTCCTTTTCAAGGTGAGGCCACATATAATATCACCATCGAAGCAACCGACCAGTTCCTCTTCTCGGTCAACAACAGCGTCTATGTGAATTACAAAGGGTTTACAAATGCGTCCATGGACAGTTGTATCCTCTTCTATGTGTCATCTTCTTCGGTACATGAGTTCCTAACTCACAAGTATTTAAGGTTTGTGAAAGCTCTGGACAGTCTTTTTAACCTGCAAGCATCCAAGACCCACGTGTTTGGAATCAAGGTCCTCGACACCGAAATCCTTCTGTTGGCCGCTGTCAAGAGCTACAATGGCCAGTACCTCAGCCGAGAGGTGGCCAGTGGCATTTCAGCTGGCCACAGGAAGGTGCTAGAGTCTCAATCCAATGTCACAATATCTCACATCACCAGCGATCCTTGTCTCACCAACCTATGTCAAAATGGCGCCACATGCGCCAAAAACATTCACATAGGCCCAAATGTTGCTGTGCTGGAAAGCTCTACAGTCATATTTGCATCGCCACAGATGGAAATATTCAACTGCAGCTGTTTAGCTGGCTTCACTGGGACGCTGTGTGAGGCAGACATTGATGAATGTGGGAGCAATCCCTGTAGGAATGCAGGCACCTGTGTGAACAACCATGGAGGATTCTATTGCCACTGCCAGAACGGGTTCTTTGGGCCTTCCTGTACCACCAACTTTGATGAATGCCCAACGGAGGAGTGCCAAAATGGTGGCAGCTGTGTTAAAGCTCAAGATGGCTTCCACTGCCTTTGTGATGCTGGATATAAAGGTAGTAAACATGGATATGGTTGAATCCCATCCCCTCTCTGAACCCTGGCACTTACTTGCATGTTTGTACGTCTTGGCATTAAATAATAGTACTTAACATTGTGTAGTATCTTACATGTTCTTTGATGTTTGTATGGCACTTGAATTAAAATAGTATTTAGCATTGTGTAGCATCCTACCTCAGCTATCTTGCTGTTATTAGCCTTACTGTCATCCTAGCTATTTTGCTGTCAACCTAGCAATTATGAGCATGTGCATGAAACTTGTTCTATTCTAGTCTTTATGTGCCATTAGTGACATATGGTTGTCGCACTCTTTCGACAAAGGTATTTATTGTAAGTCGCTTTGGATAAAAGCACCTGCCAAATGCCCTAAATGTCAATGTAGATTGTAGATTTAGATGATTTATTTAGCATTTGAAAATGATTATGTGATATCCTATGAAGCCTTTGCTCATTTGTTTACAGGGGACGCATGTGAGCAGTTGGTGGACCACTGCGAGTCAGGGCCCTGTATCCAGGGCCGGTGTATCAATTCTCTGATGGGATTTCTCTGTCAATGTCCTTTTGGTAAGAATATAAAGTCAACCGCCACTTTTAGCATGCCATATCATCTAATACAATGTAACACACAAGACTACAATTTAGGTAGTAAAAGTCTGGATATTTTAGATTAGTTTAATTTAGTTCAACAAAATTTAGATGTTCAATTATTTATTGACCTATTTATTAAAAATAGTCAATAAAATTTGATTCTTTCAGTTTATTTTGAATCTGCTCAACTGCTTTCTTCACCCAATTTTTCAATGTAATAACTGTTATTCATCCTTACTTGCAGTTATACATTACTCAAGCTTTTTCTCATAGTACATTTGGAACTTGTTACAAGGCAATGTGAGCTATTGTTATGAGCTGCTGTATCATTTCACCCCAATAAAGCAGCCAATGGACCACTCTTCCACTTTGAATCACAATGAGTCTTTGTTGTGCTTGGCGTGAAGGCGTCGGCGGGGCCCGCTGTGAGCAGGACAGCTACGGCTTTGAGGAGCTGTCCTTTATGGAGTTCCCACCACTGGACCCCAGGAGTAACCTAATCTCTGTGGAAGTGGCCACCGTGCAGCAGAACTGCCTGCTCCTGTACAACCCCGGGGGGGCCTCTCGCCAGGACTTTGTGGCGCTGGAGTTGGTGGACGGGAGGGTTCGCTTCTCGTTTGACCTGGGAGCGGGACCCGTGAGGCTGGAAGCGGGGAAGGGAGTAGCAGATGGCCTCTTTCACAGCATCACTGCCAAGAGGAGCGACAATGTGAGGTTCAAACACACACACACTCACACACACACACATTTACATGAAACGCACACACACGGCACATGCGTAGGTCTGAATACACACACACACAGCCCAACAACAGACCATATTAAGGGTGACTGATGTTTGTTAGGTAATGGCAGAGCTAAATGAGTTTGCCCTTGATATTCAAAGCACTCCCTTTTCAACAGATTGGCTCCATACTGGTGGACGGATGCACAGATGAATTTGACAGTGACGAATTTTGCTTTTCTCAAAGTGATGGCTTTGGTTCAGAAAGGTAACCGCCGACGGCCATTTAACATCATTGCACATTCCGTGTTGTGTATTGCATACATAACACAAGTTTGGCCCGTGGTTTTACCCTCTCTCAGGATACTAAACGTTGGCACTGAGAACATGACCTTTGGAGGTCTCAGGTCAATTGAAGTTCTCTTGGTGCACCCCGGTCAGGTTCAAACCCACGACTTTGTTGGGTGCGTCCGGAACGTTCACGTGAACGGCAGGGCCCTGACCCCTGCCGTGGCCCTTGGAGCCCACAACATCCTTCAGAAGTAGGAACACCGAATACAAATCATTGCATACTATTAGCTCTCCATGCTATTCACAAAATGAATTCTGCTAGGCCTAGCTACAGTGCTAACAGCGCCTCGTGCTTTTTCACCCTCCATGTCTGTTTAAGGTGTCCCAGGAAAACGATTCCTCCATGTCAGAGCAGCCCATGCCAAAATGGTGGCCTTTGCCAGGACCGTTGGTCTCACTCTGTGTGTGAGTGCAAACCTCCGTACACAGGAAGCGACTGTGCCACCGGTAAATCAACACCACTATTTATACCTGTAAAGCAACACCATCCTTTAGCTCTACTCTCTGTGATATATATCATATGTTGTTGTTGTTGTTTTTCTCCAAACAGAACTATCAGAGGACTTTGTGGTGCACTTCAGTGGGAAAGACTACATTGAATGTGTTTTTAAGGAGCGGTACAAGAGAGACATCCTACTGAAAGACCTGAAGCATGACGGGCTCCACAATGAAGTAACAAAGGAATACTCGACCCTGATCGAGATTAAGTTCAAGACTCGGAGTAACGGAGTTCTGATGTCTGTCCTTGGAAATAACGGATATACAATGCTAATGGTAGGCATGAAATACATTCTCCACTCCCAACCTGCAGATGGGTATGGCCGGTGTACTGTGCACTGGAAAAATGCCATTCCATTGAAATGTATGTCTCTTACCGACATGTCTCTTGTGTAAATGTCATATGGGGGTATATTTTCTGTCGACTTCAGCTAAAGGACCAAAAAGTGCAGTTCATGTTGGAAGACAACCTGTTGGGGTTTGCTGTGGATGCCCCCGTAGCAGATGGACTCTGGCACATCCTCTCTGTCATGAGCGATGGGCAGAATGTGGTGGTCTCTTTGGACGAACACACCCTCCGGAACACAACTGGAGGAATCGATCTCACCCCAGTCACTGTGGACAGAATAGTCCTCGGTGGGGCGGTGCCACAGCTAGGCTCAAGACTACAAGTCCCAGGTGGGTTGTAGTTTTCATTGCCAAATAGCAATACAATGTAGGCGCTTTAAGGCTGGGATTTGTTAAACAGAGGTTTCTCTACAGCTAAATATGTACATACTTGCATACATAAACATTTTCAGTCAAGTTAAAGTGTGGAGGGGTGTGTGTTTATTGGCTGGCTTAATTGGCCTCACCTGTCCCAGTTACAGTCTGGGGTGGTGGGGCTGCAGCGTCAGGCTGGCTTAATTAATCCAGCCACCAAACACACACACTCCCACATACCATTTTAAGCAAACGTAATTTTTCAATGATGTAATGTTTCTCCGTTTTCCAACAAACAGGGTTCTCTGGGTGCGTGGAGTACTTCAAGGTTGCGGGCTACACCCTGCCAGTGAGCGGACACAGTGACCTGGTGGAGGTGAGGCCGAGCCCGTCCCTGCTCCAGACCGGCTGTCCGGCCTCCGCCTCCTCCTCCTTCTGCTTTCCCTCTCCCTGCCCCCCTGCAGGCAACGCCAGCGTGCCCTCCCCACATGGCCCTGGTGAAGATGGCTGGTGGGAGGCGTGTGGAGGGCCGGCTCCAGAGATCACCTGGGCCTGCATCTGTCTGCACAACTCCAGCAGCAGGTCCTGTGACGTCTGCTCCTCCGTGAGGGACCAGGAAGGTGGATGTTCTGCCAAGCCACGGAGGAGCACCCCTCTGTGGGCCATCGCCGTGCTGCTTCCCCTTCTCTCTGTGGCCGTCATCATAACTGTGGTTCTCACCCTGAGGTACCTCCGGGCCAAACAGGATGGGTGGGGCTATCAAAATAAAAGCCCCGTTCAGAGGACAGCGGCAGCACAAGGGATAGAGAATTACACGTTTTTCTCAGATGATGTATCTGCACAGGTTGGCGTTGCTGTGGTGGAGCGCAGACCGCCGGACATCATACTGAACGACAGTCAGAGTGCAGACGTTGTAGGGTTGTACCGTGATGCCTCTGCCACAGGTGTACAGATGGTCACGCAGGGGAGGGAACTGGACTACTACGAGATTGACAGCTACAGCGTCAGTTTTCCTTCAGATGCAGACTCATTGAAGCAGCGTGGGAAGAAGCACTGCTCAGC
This sequence comes from Malacocephalus occidentalis, assembly GCA_900312585.1. NCBI lineage: Eukaryota > Metazoa > Chordata > Actinopteri > Gadiformes > Macrouridae > Malacocephalus > Malacocephalus occidentalis. The sequence goes on along the minus strand of OMOU01075747.1, from coordinate 7,822 downwards.
CAATCCCAGAGCAAGAGACCGAAGAGACATTCAGAACCTTCTAGCGTCTAAGACACCTCCCATAATTCAAGATACGACTGCTAAACCTGAGCGGCCCAAGCGGACCTTGTCACCATCGCTGCACCCTGAGCTCAGACCGTACGTGGATACCCATCATTTGATGCCCGGTGACCCACAGATGCCCAAGCGAAGATCTGCAGGCCCGGGACCCATGCAGGCCCTCTCTGCCGAGGAGCTGCGACAGTTAAATGATGATGCTCCCCAGCCAATAGCGAGGCCCGAAACCGAGATCAGGCCCACGACAACAAATGACATCTCAGCTGATTGTGGAACAGGAAGTGGCTCAGAGTTTGAGCGTGGACAGGTCGCCATCACCGGGCACAGAGACGTCACAGTCACTGGACACCGGTTGGCCCCTGGGAGCTTGGTATCCAAACATCCTTCCAGCTCTACTCTCTCTGGAGCCCCTGCTGAATGGGGAAATATTCTGACCACGTGTGTACGATTCAGTACATTTGCTGGCGTCTTTGAGGATATTGCCTCTCTTCCCAGTGAAATCAAGTGTGATACACAGACTGACTTGGAAGAATTAATTTGATGAGTCTCGTCGAGTTGTTGTGAATTTCTGTGCCATTGCAACCACAGATGCACTGAAAGCTAATCATCTTGAGCTAACATTTGTTATAATCAATATTTGTCATCCAAACAATCAGATCATCCATCCTTTCAGTAGCAGGCCTAATCATGGCCAGTGGTGGATTTTTATAATTTTTTTCTAGTATCAATCAGGCTTCAGCTGAAACTGGCTTGTAAACTACAAACTTTTGGCCTGACATTGTGTTCTAAAACGGCTACCTGAAATCAAGCAATCTGATTGGTTCAAAGCCGTGATATAATAACCATATACCATGGCTATTATTCTAATTTCTTTTCACAATTGGTATCACTCCGCCTGTGAGAGGTTTCAGTTGCTTAGCAACCGTAGGTGAATGCCCCCTAACAAACTAGTTAGCAAACGAATAAACTGCTACAAAATGGAAACATTTAAGGAGTGCATATTTCCAGGAGAAGAATCACCAGCTGAACCTAAAAGACGACACGCAGAGATACTTAAAAGTGAGGTTGACGAAATGAAAAAGAACCTGAAACTAACGGAAAATGGGCCGGTCGATGTTTTGAAGGCTGGTGTACGGCTAAAGGTATAGTTTTAGACTCTAAGACAGTGCCAAAGGAGCGGGTCAAGATTTCTATGCCACTGTCAGAAACGATAACGGCAAGCTCTATGGCCTGAGCAGCTATGTCAGTCTCCATGCTGGATTTAATCGATATATTTAAGACCCACAGCTCAGTCGGTCCTGATGTCTCCTCAAATAGACAGAATTGACACCGTACAACAACATATTCACTGCCGTTGTGAAACCCCTTAGAATGACAACAGTGCATCACGCCTCAATACCAGAAGATGACTTTGAAGTGATAAAGAAGGTGCTGGATCCCCACAGCTCGTAAACAACAGCTCGTCCAACTACACAGGGGAAATGAGGGCAACCGGCAGCTCAAGCCCACGACATTCACCATCAAAAGAGGGAAAAGGGCCCACGATGACCCAAAAGAATAAACAGAGAACAAGGGGATTCATGTATGAACAGCCTGACGATCCTCTCTCCCACGTCCCACTGGACGCACCAGCCTTCTATCTTCTCCCAAAAAGAAAAGTGAGCTGCGACGTTGATGATGTTTGATAAGTAGGCCGAGTGCATATTCTTTTAGCTACCCTGGCTGTTGACATATGACATAAGCTGCAGCCTAAAGGTAACACGTGTCATTTGCTGTGTGTTATAGGTGCACTCCAGAGCCGATGGGCTTCAATAATCTTGCTACAATGGTCAGAATGTGCAATGTGCATGCAAGCAGGAACGAAGAAATACACCAACCACTCCCTCCACGGTACCACGATTCAGAAACTATCTGATGTCTTCACACGAGAGAGTGCGAAGAGAGTGCGAGAGTATTGTCGACCGGAACTTGGTGACCGGAGAAAGTGGAGCAACATCTTTGCCGTGCCAAGCGACACACACATCCACCTAACAAAAAAGGCAAGCCTACAAGTCATCCTAATGATGCTGGACAGTTTTTTACAATGAATGGCAACATAAACAAAGAGCCAAATGATTGAAATGTAAACTGTTGAAATTGGAATGTGTCTGTGACCGCTAGTATGTTGCATAGCAGCCAGGAGGGCCTGTTTTTCTGAACAATGCTTTATGAACATGTTAATAAAAGATATTTTAATTCTCTATAGCCTACTTTCATATGGCCATGCTTGGTGACCGTTTCATAAAAGCAATAGCTACTTCTGGTTGTGGTTATGGTTATTATATCACAGCTTAGTTGCGTTAGTTGGGACGTGGTATATGGGCCTGTCGTGAGCTATTGCTTAAATCATAATGCATACATCAAACTCCTGTATTTGGATAGGTGGATAGGTACTGCCCACGTGACAGGTTCTCACTTCTCACGTGGTTCAAACAGTCATTTAGTTTTGCTGTGGTGATTGAATGAGCTAACCATAGTTAATGTGTGAATAGAAATGTCCCGTATGGCCCTAACCCTAACATAACCCAGGAGACCGTCTCCACTGTGTTAAATCATCATAGATTGTGTTCTTATGTCAACCAGACATAAAGGATGTAAGTCAGGAAAATAGATGTTCATGTTTCAATATGTTTCAAGACAGCCTAACTCCACACTTCAGAGACGTCCTCTTGCTTTCATTCGAAGCATGCCGCACGAACAGATCATTGACAGAAACCAGAAATAACTAATCTTACTAAGTGACAGGACAATCAATGAATACGCCCTCTAACCGGCGACACGGGTATGTGAGAGACGAGAGCCAAATGCATGCCTGATCGTCAAGCAACACCACCGCAGCACCAAGTGGAAGACAATAAACACAGTGAAATATACAGCGAACCCGTACATAATATACATATTCTATAACAACCATGTTTTATAGACTCCTTCTCTCAACATTTTTGTTATTGATTTGTTTAGTAAATCTTACCGTGCAGTTACAGCCCTCCGCCAACAGAGGGTGCCTGAATAAAGCCCAACGACACCTTTTAAAATATCAATGCAATTTTAATAATTTAAAGCCAAACGGGGTCAGCGGCTTGAAGCGCATTGCTCACTATCGTGTTTTTGAATATATTTAATCAATCTATCTTTAATGTCCTTGGTCTTTAAACTGTATAATAGTGGGTTACTGACTGGTGCTGTATCATTCTCATTATAAATCTATTGCGTCTTCAGAGTAATATATACTGGATTCAATTTTTTTTTTATAACTAAAAACTAATGTTAGTTATTAATTATTGTTAAGTCATTAACCACACAGATCCCCACCCTCAGCAACATGTTTGGTTGAAATAAATATGAAGAGTGTACGAATCCCAAACCCCAATATCCACTGTGTACAGGTTAGCATTCTGAGCCGGATGCCTAAGCCTATATTTACTTTTTAATCTGTAAAAGAGGATTCAATGACTAAATAGTAAATACGCCAAATATATGTGCAGAGGGCAGTTGAAGTTAACAAAGTCACATATCCAGCAAGTGCTCCTGAGTGCGTTTCCTTAATAATAACGTAGGCTGCTACTAAATGGCCACACATGTTCCTGTTAAGTGAATAGCTGTAGCCTATCACGTGTAGTAAAACATGTGCTATGCTGAACTATGCTATATATTTCATGTCATTTTTTTTAAACCTCTGTCATATTCTCCTTAATATCCTTCGTCTTGAAACAATAAATGATTGGATTGACAGCAGCCGGAAAGAGACTGTACAACAAGACCATGGAGATCTGCAGATCTACCCCGAAAGAGTAGCCCACGTAGTTGGAGATGAGACGAAACAGCGAGGCAGGTAGTAGAAGCAGGTGTGCACGTGGACAGGGCCTTGTAGTGCCCCTCTGTGGTCCTGGTCAGCTTCAGTGTGGCCACGAGGATGATGGAGACGTATGAGAAGACAATGAAGGCCTGCACTGTAAATGTTTACATGGTGTGTTCAATAAAAACATGAAAACATGTTTGTGTGGTATTAGTTTAAGCAGACTGTGTTTGTCTATTGTTGTGACTTAGATGAAGATCAGGACACATTTTATGACCAATTTATGCAGAAAAGAGTTCACATACTTTACATACAAGGGTTCTTGTATAAGGTTTTGGTTTAGGTTTTTTTCATCTTCACCACAGACACACACACAGGTACATGCAGGTAAATTAAGTTAAAATAGACTGTACAAGACTGTAAATGACTCATTTTTAATGTAACTGTCAATGTTACATTTGACTTGACAGATTAAGTTAGTTAGAGTAGTTCAGTTTCAGGCAGATGCAAATATACATCAGAACGTGTTAAAGTGAATATTTCTCTGACTTTTATCCTGGGGAGGATGCCTAGCTGTGTCTCTCTCTATCCACGCAATGTTTCCCCCTTTTTCACCCGTTTGCATGCCAGTTTTAATGCCTGCTCTAAGTAGTATGTACACTGGGTCTCCAGATGAGTCACTATTAAATCTGCTCAAATGAATTCACAGTCGAGGATGGTGTGTTTGTGGCCAGAGAGCAGTTCAAATGAGCTAATCCTCTGGCATCTGTAGTAATGCAACACGAACATAGACTTGTGTGTAACGTGAGAATAATCATCCTTCCAGTTAATTCAATTATTAGTTAAACTCCCCCGTACTCAAAGCACTGTGCTGATGGAAAACCCCCCAACGGGACTGTTAATATTTCCAGGGGTGAGTTATGCATCCTAAGGGATTAATACTACTGTACGCTCTATAGGCATGATGGCTGAGAACTGACAAGTGTTGAATATCATTGGATGAATATGAGGAGGGCAAGTAAGCACGATTATTCAAATTGTGTATTATACAATAGAATATTACTTTATTATGCTTGGGTCAGAAATGTGCTTCATATACAGTATATCATATTAGTATTACACACAATGTATTGATTGATTTTCCACAATATTACAACAAAAACACAAACATCAAAACAATATGGAAAATATAATTGACAAAACATTACTATGGCCAGATAACAAAACAAAAAAAATACACAGGTGAAAGGTAAAATTGTTTAATACAATGAATGTAAAAAAAAAAAACAATGAGAAATTGTCCAAAAGTGTTTAAAAACATTAAAGTAGATGTACATGGAAGTACATGGAAGTAGACACATACAGAATATGTTTGCATGGAGAAAGTTTGGCTATCACATAATTAATGGTACAAAACATCACCGTCACCCCATCCCTAAGTGCACACACCTATGCAAAAACACACACACACACGCACAGGTACACGTAACACACTATTGCATTTCAAATGCAACAGATTATTGACACCCTGGGGACCCTTATGTGACGCTAATTAGCTACCACTGGGAGCTCATTTACTCTGTTGTTGTTTGATTACAAGGTGCTATTTAGTACAATGTGCTGTGGTATTGCTTTTCAGTACGTTTAAAAAGCAAACTAACGTTTCATTGACCTTCATAAAAACCATAAGAATCATAAGAATGCACGAAGTGCTGGGATTTATGTCAATCTGTAGTATTTGTCTCATGGTCCCTTCAAACATGAAAAAGGGACAACATGGTGAAAATGGTATTCCTAATTGCTATTAACTTCAATAGTAAACATTTGTGGCTTGAAGTTATTTTTAAGAGTGTTTTAGAAAACCATTATAACAGCATATATATGGATGGACACTCCCATGATTATTTTGGTCACTGTAATGGTGATATGACATTTTCATACAGTTTATTGTGACCAATATGTTGTTTTAAAGATTTTTCCAGAGATCCCCCCTTCGCGTGTCAATCAAAGGATCTGCCGCCCATATTTCACACCCTGATCCCAGGAAAATTGTATTATGAACACTATAGTATTAGGTAGTGAAAGATTATTATTAAGTTATTATTTCTACGTGTTCCATCCAGAATAGGTACCATGTACTACTTACTTATTGCTGTTGTAAATGGTCCACAATTCAATTGTTGGGTGTAGTTTAGAAAACGTAATGTATAAGTGTCCGCTTAACCCTCTCTTGGACACGGGAACCTTCAACGTCTTGACATTGTCACCATAAGAACGCGAGTTCAGAGCAGAGTAGAACTTTCACAAATTGGTTGGCGGAGACTGGCAAAAATGCAGGGTTTTACCCATTTTCTCAAAATTACGGCCTTATTCTAGTGACAGTGATGCTTTTTGACATCAAAAGCTGCCTCTGGTAATGAGTCTGTAAGTCTTAAATCAGCGTAGTCCTGGAGCACTAGGTAGGGGGCACTCCACCTGATGCCACAGGGTATTTCGCACACTGCCTGTGATGCTCATGCTAATGCTTAATCCATGCCTCATTTGGATTTGATTGAATGTTGGCTCTCTCTGACCATGGCCAACTCTTGAATATAAGTTTTTAAAATAGAAAGTCAAAACAATTAAATAGGATTGCGGTTTTCAAAACAATCTCTTTTTACACATATAACTTCTAATATATTGCTTCATGAGGTCTGGTCACACTTGACACCATCCAAAATGTACTCTTTTTTTGGTTCGCTTCCTGTAGTTGGTTCGAATTACGTTCACACCTAAAGCGAACTGAACCGTAGTTCACTTGGAAGCGGACCAAGACCCCCGTTTTCAAGCGGATCAGAGTTTGTTGGTTTGATCCGCATCAGAGTTCGAATGAGTGTTCACACCACCCCAAACCCGGGGCCGAGGAAAAGGCCAGAAGAAGCCTTCATCATCCTCATCCAAACCTGCAGCTCCACCTGTTGGTAAACAAGCTTATATAGTTGATACACCTGCTTATGATGAGCCTGATGTTCCTGAGTGCTCAAGGTCCCCAACACCTCCTCGTGAACACTCCCGTGAATCATCGGGTTCATCATCTGTCTCACTTGCTGTCTCCACCTCCTCCCGCCTGGCTGATGGAATGGGGAAGAAGAAGAAAAAGAAGAAGAAGAAGAAGAAAAGGGCCAAGAAGAACCCCTACAACCTCTGCATTGCCGATGAGGAGCTGATGCTGGAGTTCAACCGTGACAACCCTGTGCTGTGGAATGTGAAGATGACAGATTACAGGCAGAAGGACAAGATCTGGGAAGACCAGGCCCAGCTGATGGAGAAGACAGCCGACACCCTCAAGGGCTGGTTCCGGTCATTGTGTGACACCCCCACACGCCTTGACAAGAAGAAGAGCGGCGATGGTGCCCCTTCCTTGACTGAGAGGGAGGAGTGGATCATCTCCAAGTTTGTCTTCCTGAAGGCGGTCACTCGCCACCGTCCTGAGCCCCTCCAGAGTGTAAGTATACAACAATTTCTGGACCTCATTAATTTAATGACAATTCTATTAGCAATCAGTTTTGCATTCATTTTGGAATTCTTTTAACGTACAATTTTATTTTTTGTCTTTGCAGATGAAGGCTACCATCCAACAGCACAGAGGAGACCTTGATGCTACCGAGACGGCTTATGCTGACCTGGAGATTTGCCTGGATGAGCTCACCCCTACCCCCTCATCCACCCCTTCATCCTCACGCAAGCGGCCTCAGGACCCGGACAGCACCCTCCTTGAGTCCCTACAGAAGAGAGTTGCTGAGTACGGCACCATCCTCAAGGACCTCTCCAAAGCCCAGCAGCAGCCCATCACAGCCCGAACAGCCTTTGCCAACTACGTTAAAGACAGCCTGCTGACCATGTCCAAGGCCAAGTACAAGAAGGCAAGGTCCACCATCAACAGGTTGCTGT
>OMOU01075740.1:0-11428 GCA_900312585.1 Malacocephalus occidentalis | reverse complement strand
GTACAGTATGGACAGATGTATACTCAGTGGTGCTTGTACACTGGGGTGTACAGTGAGGGAGCAGTGCAAGTGTCTGAATGTGCGGAAACCATAGTGCATATAAGAGTATACAGAGTCTATGGTGCATAAAAGAGTATCCAGGGTCTATAGTGCATATAAGAGTATACAGAGTTTACAGTGCCTGTGAGAATGTACACAATCTACGGTGCATATAAGAATGTCCGGAATGTACAGTAAATGTTCATAAATATAGACGTATGCAAGTATAGGCAGAGGTATATGCAGTAGTGCGTGTACACTGGGGTGTACAGCGTACAGCGGGGTATGTACGGGGAATAGTGCAGATGTCTGGCGGGTCCGGGTCCGGAGTAGACATGCAGATGTCTGGCCGGTCCAGGTCCGGGGTCGACGTGCAAGTGTCTTCCGGGTCCACAGTCGGCGTGCAATGTAGGATCTCCAGAGAGTATGCAGAGAGAACAGTGGAGTATGTACAGTACATATACAGTGCATGACAGCCCTGGGGAAGAAGCTGTCTCTGAACCTGCTGGTCAGGGTCCGGAAGGATCTGTAGCGCCTCCCGGAGGGTAGAAGGGCGACGAGTTTGTGACTGGGGTGGGAGCTGTCCTTGGCAATGTTGCGCGCTCTTCGCAGGCAGCGCTTGCGCTGGACAGCCTCGATGGTGGGAAGGGAGCAGCCGGTGATGCGTTGGGCCGTTTTCACAACTCGCTGCAGTGCTGTCCTGTCTGAGGCGGTACAGTTGCCATACCAGACTGTGATGCAGTTAGTCAGGATGCTCTTGATGGTGCAGTGGTAGAAGTTCACCAGGATCTGAGAGGAGAGATGTACTTTCTTCAGTCTCCTAGGGAGAAGGGGTGCTGGTGAGCCTTCTTGACCAGGGCTTGTAGCTTAGCTTGGCCTCCTTGATGGCCCTCTTCAGGTTGATTCTGGAAGAGCTGTAGGCTCGCGCATCACCTGATCGAAAAGCGACGTCGTGAGCTTTCTGCATTAGGCGGACCTCTTTGTTCATCCAGGGCTTTTGATTCGGGAATATGGTGATCCTTTTTGTGGTGGTGACTCTGTTGACCTCGGTGTTTATGAAGTCCATGACGGAGGAGGCATAGGAGTCAATGTCCGTGTGAGTGCCACATGAAGCCTGGTTGGCAAACCAGTCTTTGTTCCCAAAACAGAGCTGAAGTGCTGAGTCTGCTCCTTCTGGCCAGACCTTGACAGTCCTTACAGAGGGTTTCACTTGTTTGATCAGAGGGCAGAACATGGGGAGTAGGAACAGGGATAGTGGGGCATAAGTCATGTTGGTGGAATTTTGGGAGTACAGTCTTCAAGTTGGAGTGGTTGAAGTCACCCGCAACAATAAAGGCTGCCTCGGGAAGAGAAGTTTGTTGTTTGCTAATGGCAGCGTGTAGCTCCTGCATGGCTAGCTTAGCATTAGCATCGGGTGGTATGTAGGCGGCAGTCACGATGGTAGCGGTGAATTCACTGTTAGAATGGTAAGTCTAGGTTAGGTGAGCAATGACTCTCGATGATAGTAGTGTCTGTGCACCAAGCATTGTTCACGCAGATACACAGCCCACCAGCTCTGGTCTTACCGGAGTTGTCCATTGTTCTGTCCACGCGGATAGCGATGTGCGCCGTTAGCTCGATGGCGCTATCGGGGTGTTGCTGTTGAGCCAGATTTCGGTGAAAATTATTATATTGGAGGTAGAAATGGGGTTGGGGTTGAAATCCGTAGTCGTAGCTCGTTCATCGGACATTGGTGAGGAAAACACTGGGAAGAGCGAGCCGGTAAGGGGTTAGCCTTAGCTTAGCTCTCAGTTCTCTGCGCCGCCCCTGTCTTTGTTTATGGTCCTTACGCCGTCTGTGAGCCCTCGTTGTCGGCGGGGCCGGGTTAGAGAGCTCCGGTGTCCTGGCGACTTCAGGTCGGAGCAGATCATCACCCATAAAGTTGATGGTGCTCGAGGAACCGATGTCTAAAAGCTCCTGTCGGGTGTATACTAGGTTCGCATGACTGTTTTGAGTGAACAAACTTTGCTAAATCTGGAGAGACGCTGAGCCTCGCGTTATTCATGGGCCACAATCTTGGTCTACATATGATGGTTCACTTACTTCATGTTGTAGAGGGCAATAAGATTAGGCCACAGAAGTGATGTTGGCGTTGCAACACAGCTGCTCGTCCAGTACCACGCCAAAGTATCTTGCAGTCGGTGAAGAGACTTCACCAACTGCAAGATGGACCCGCTCACATTAGTGTTGAGTATGTGGCGTTGAAGCCTGACTGAGGGTCTAGCAGGTTATTTGTCCCTCCATCGTTGTTCACTCTTTTTCCTCTCCTTTATTCTATATTCTTTATTCTATATATAAGTAGTGCCCAACCAACCAATATCGAACCGTCGGTCATCCACCTCCACATCCATCCATTCATCCATCTCCACCATCGGTCTGGTCCCCCATGGTCAGCTCCCTGGCTCCCCCACCCCAGCCCCGAGGGGTGGACTTCAGCCTGCCCACCTGTGGAGAGACCCAGTGTAATGGAAGGGGAACCTGCCGGGTACCCATTGGAGGTGGAGGAGGAGGCTTTGTCTGTGACTGCAGGTTGGGATACAAGGTAGGACCTGGGTTATATCCCATCCATGTAGGACATGGTCTGCTCTCTGTACTCCATTTATGTGCATCCCTTGATGCAGAGATGCTCACAGCCAAATACATAACCATTTTTTTTTTTACAGTTGGTAACTATCCAGTGCTCTCTGACCATTGGACAAACACATCTCTGGGTCTTTACTGAAACACCAAATCACTGTTCAAATCCGCTCAAGAAATGTAATGCTTTTCTCTTCGCCTCACAACCTGTGTGGATGCTGTGCTACACAGCACACTTGTGCCTTACATCATGTGAAAGACTTTTATAGACAACACTATGGTTCCAACCAGTGTGCTCTCACGCTGGACTAGGGGTGGCCTGGTCTTCTGGGACCAGTGAATTTAATCAAACAAATATTTAACCAAACTATTATTGAAAGTCATCTTGAGTCTAACTTGACCCAGTGAGCGTTCAACCAATGATAATGCATGATATTTATTGTGCTGATGCTGCCATCCCATAATTGCAGGGGGAGTGGTGCGAGGACACGGTGAATGAGTCCCTGAGCGTCTCCCTGACCCTGGGGGTGTTGGCCTTCATCGTAGGAATCATCATCATCGCCTTCCTCTTCGCCAAGATCCGTCAGAAGCAGAAGAGCAGGAGAAGGTTAGTACCGGGAGGACATGATTATGGGTCTACTACTGTGCGGATATCGTGGGTGCACTGCGGTACCGTTGTTTTTACAGTGTGGATATCGTGGGTGCACTGTGATACAGGTGTTGTTACTGTGGATATTATGGGGGCACTGTGGTATGGGTGTTACTGTGTGGATATCGTCGGTGTACTGCAGAATGGGTGTGCCGTCCTGATGTACATGAGTGCACTGTTTCTATTAATATGTCATGTTTTATTTAGTGACATCATTTCTCATGTTAGTCACCCATTTTGTATTCCTGTTACTAGTTTGTATGGTTGTGTGTTTGTTTACATTTGTGTTCCATTTCTGCTCGGCTCACTAAGGAACGTTAACAATGTAACCCATGTCATATTTTGTGCTTATTAAAGTGCTACAAACTCTGGTTTATGTTTATCATAATTTAGTAATGTTAATGCATGCCAGAAATACCCTGTAACATCACTTTATGTTTTTATTGTAGATACCACAGTTCAGCACAGTTCACACAACAATATGGCACAGTAAATCTAATTAAACCATTAAAAACCTTAATCTTAATGGTTAATCTGCCTTTGTGATGTTGTCTGACCGGAACGAACGGGTCCATATTACCTACTCAACCAGCATTTTTGATATTCGAGGCAGATTGAGTAACCTCCAGAAGATATGGCCCACAGCATGGATGAACAACAACCATCTGCTCGCTCCTGCACTCCCTGTCAATGCTGACAGGGAGTGCGAATGCCTAGATGCCCAAGCCAGAGAAGCACAACGCCTGCAAGAGGAAGCTTGTAAAACAATATTTAAGCAGCTCAACATGCAATAGCCACCACCTTATCGTGGTGGGGGGGGGTTGCGTGCCCCAGTGAACCTGGGAGCTGGGGTCGGGTGCTTAGTAAACCAGGCAGTAGGCAAAGGCGGGGTCCTGGACACGCGGATCCCCGGCATTGCCGACTGGTTCTAGGGACGTGGAACGTCACCTCGCTGGCGGGAAAGGAGCCGGTGCTGGTGTGGGAGGTGGAGTACCAACCTACGGAGGTACCGCTCCAGAGCCATCCGGGGCCTCCGTAGTTCTACTGGGGAACTTCAACGCGCACGTGGGTAACGATGGAGAAACCTGGAAGAGGGTGATTGGGAGGAACGGCCTGCCCGAACTGTCGGTGCCTGTCGTGGCGGCAACCTAAGAACTTCACCGCTGGTGGACACCAGAGGTGAAGGAAGCCGCCCACAGCATGGGCCAACCAAACCCACAGGAGGCCTTTCGGGTTTGGTTGGCCCAAGGGTCTCCCGCAGCATCAGACGGGTACTGGGAGGCCAGGAGGGCTGCAGCCTCAGCGGTCGCCAAAGCAAAAACCCGGGTGTACGATGAGTTTGGGGAGGCCATGGAGAAGGACTTTCGGTTGGCCTCAAAGAAGTTCTGGCAAACTGTTTGGCGACTCAGGAAGGGAAAACAGGGCTTAGCTCAGGCTGTACTCAGTCAGGGAGGAGAACTGCTGACCCAGACTGAGGATGATGTCGGCCAGTGGAAGGAACACTTTGAGGAACTCCTGAACCCGACCAACACGCCCTCTGGGGAAGAGGCAGAGTCCGAAGCCTCAGGGGAAGCCTCACCCATATCCTAGGAAGTGTTTGCCAAAGTAGTCAAACAGCTCTTCGGTGGCAAGGTGCCAGGTGTGGATGAGATTCGCCCTGAGTGTGGGTTATGTGTGCGGCTCTGGACATGTATTCAATGTTGCATGGGGGTTGGGGACAGTACCTGTGGCATGGCGGACCAGGGTGGTGGTCCCCATTTTCAAAAAGGGGGACTGGAGGGTGTGCTCCAACAGGGGATCACACTACTCAGCCTCCCTGGAAAAGTTTATTCTAGGGTGCTGGAAAGGAGGTTCCGGCCGATTGTCGAACCTCAACTTCAGGAGGAGCAATGTGGTTTCCGTCCTGGCTGTGGAACAGTGGACCAGCTCTTTACCCTTGCAGGGTTGTTGGGGGAGCATGGGCGTTTGCTCATCCAGTCTACATGTGCTTTGTCGACTTGGAGAAGGCTTATGACCATGTCCCCCGGGAAATCCTGTGGGGGTACTGCGGGAGTATGGGGTGCCGGGGCCGTTACTAGTACGTTAGTTCGGTCCTTGTACAAACAAGGTGTCCGTATTCTCGGCACCAAGTCAAGCACGTTCTCAGTGGGTGTTGGACTCTGCCAAGGTTGCCCCTTGTCACGAATTCTGTTTGTGATTTAATGGACAGAATCTCAAGGCGTAGCCGAGGTGAGAAGTGTGTCCAGTGTGGGGACCTCAGAATTGCATCCCTGCTCTTTGCAGATCATGTAGTTCTGTTCGCTACATCAGACCGTAACCTCCAGCGTGCACTGGGGTGGTTTGTGGCGAGTGTGAAGCGGCTGGGATGAGAGTCAGCACCTCCAAGTCTGAGGCCATGGTTCTCTGCCGGAAAACGGTGGAGTGCTCCCTCCAGTTTGGGAGTGAGTTGCTGCCTCAAGCGAAGGAGTTAAAGTATCTTGGGGTCTTGTTCCCGAGGGAGGGGAAAAATGGAACGGGAGATGGACAGACAGATTGGTGCGGCGTCTGCAGTAATACGGGTGCTGTACAACCGGTCCTTCACCGCAATCGGTCCGTTGCGGTGAAGGAGCTGAGCCAGAAGGCGAAGCTCTCGATTTACCGGTCCATCTACGTTCCAACCCTCACCTATGGTCACGAGCTGTGGGTAGTGCCCGAAAGAACGAGATTGCAGATACAAGAGGCCGAAATGAGTTTCCTCCTGAGGGTGGCTGGGCTCAGCCTTAGAGTTAAGATGAGGAGCTTAGATATCTGGAGGGAGCTTGGAGTAGAGCCGCTGCTCCTCCGCATCGAAAGGAGTCAGCTGAGGTGGTTTGGGCATCTTGACCAGGATGCCTCCCGGGCGCCTCCCTTTAGAGGTTTTCCGGACATGTCCGACTGGGAGGGGACCCTCGGGCAAAGCCAGAACCCACTGGAGGGATTATATATCTCATCTGGCCTGGGAACGCCTCGGGATCCCCCAGGAGGAGCTGTGTGTTGCTGGGGAGAAGGAAGCCTGGAGAGCCCTGCTCAGCCTGCTGCCACCGCGACCCGGCCCCGGATAAGCAGAAGAAAATGGGTGGATGGAAGAACATGGGATAGCGACTGAAGAGGACCGAAGATAAGCTGTAACTAGCTCATCATATTCAAAGAGCAAGATTAATTGTATGAACCATTAATTGACAGCATTGTCCCTCTGCCATCTCAATTGCTCTCATTGGCCAACCACCAGCACTCCACACCACAGCAAACCAACCCTGTGCCTCCTGCTTCAGCAATGCCTGGCCCTGCCCCTCCTGCCCCAATCTTCGCTCCATGCACCAGCCGTGTCAAGTGATATTCCACCTTGCACCTGTGACACTTGCCCATGCTCCACCTCCAGTGGTGCCCTACCCAGCGCCAGTTCTCAAACTCCCAAGTGCCCTGCAGTTGGTCAAGACCTTCATGCATGACCCACGACCATGCACCGCTGCCCTACAGGCCTTTTCGGAGAAGTACAGACAGCCCTGCCAGCTCGCCAAGTGTGAGTTAGGCACCATATTGAACTCCTCAGCCGTCAAGTTTTGGTGACCCCGAGGCCTTTGACCTTGGCTATCCACTCCTTAGTAGGCATGCTGAAGTTGCTCGAGGGCCAGAATGGATATGAACTCTGATGTGGCTCACACATCGACCGGCACTTGAGCAAAATGCCACTCAACTACCACGATGGGTTCATGGAGTACTACCTCCACCATGGTGTTCTCCAGACCGGCACAGACTGGACATACACCTTGCCTGATCGGACGGTCTGGTTGCAAATGAAGTCCCAGGCCAAGCGTATATCCAGTAGAGCTACAACTCCCTATCAATGTGCCCACAGACAAAAACAGCTCCACTGACCCAAAGGAGAATTTCACTTCTCTGCTTCTCAATTCAAAGAAGGATACCGGTCATGCCCCTCACACCCAGCCTGTGAAGTGTAATCCCTATTGTCCTCACTGCAATAATCAAGAACACTTCCTTAACTCCTGTGAAGAGTTCACGAGGCTGTCCACCAGTCAGATAGTAGTGTGGTTAAAGGATGGACAACGGTGCTGGAAGTGTGGGCATTCTAATGCACCAGACGCATGCACACTCAAGCGGCCTTGCAAGACAATGCAAAGAGCAGCACCTGACCATACTAGGTTGTACAAGGTTGTACAGGAGACTCAGACAAGCGTCCTCATGGTCAGCACCTCTACAGCCAAGGTCTACCAGGACAGACCCAGCTGATCACAGAAAGTGATGCAGAATGTGATCAATGACCTCCTCCACAATGGCGATGAACTATGGAGACATATGCTGTGCTTGATGATGGCTCAGAATGCCACATTGTCCTGAGACAAATTGTCCACCAGCTAAACCTCACCTTAGGACTGTTTGCCAAGATGTAGTTTGGCTCCACGGAGCCTCAGTTACCCTTGATGTGTCTCCACTGCACAAGCCCAGCAGGAAGTACCAGATACAGCAAGCCTTCACTGCAGACGGCTTATGTCACTGTCTACCAAGAGCACTCCTACCCTGTGGCTGCACTCCAAAAGCGATACGACCATCTCAGAGGCCTGCCACTACCACCAGTTGACTGTGCCCAACTTCTGCTTCTCAATGGCTCTGACATGCCCCACCTGCTCATACCTATACAGCCAGCGTGTACCGGGCCACTAGGTGCACACTTCGCCGTCTGCCACACTTGCCACACATGTCCAGCCCTCGCCTCCTGAAAAGCAATGCCTGCATATCTCCACTGCACCTCTAGCCACAGAGCTCCTCCAGAAAATTGAATGCCTATGACAAGTTGACACCCTTCCCTACATGAACGAGAAGTTGGCCACCGATTCAAAGCAGGCCATGACTCTCCTTCATTCATCTACCACTCGGATCGAAGTTGACAGTGTCCATTGCTATGCTACTCCCTTGCTTCGACGCAGAAATGCCACTACTCTTCACGCTCCCAAGGAAGCTGTGCTGCCAAGCCGCCGCAGTATTGAGCAAAGACTCAAAGGACCCCGGAAGGGCAGGGAAATCAACAAACTTGAGCTGACTGCCTACGTGGCCTATCACCAGAAGAGGCTGAACAGTCCAAAGAGTCCTGGTTCATCCTCCACCATATGGTGCACCATAACAATAAAGACAAAATAGAGTTTGACTGCTCATTTACCAACAAAGGGCAGTCGCTGTATGACCTTTTCCTGCCTGGACCAACACATTGGCCATCCCTGCCCTGCATCCTGATCAGATTCCGCCAGCACCCCGTGGCGGTGAACGGAAACATAAAAGGCATGTTCCCCCAGATCCGCTTGTGCTATGCCTCGTCTGGAGGGACATGCAGAGAGAAGACATGCAGTCCAGGACATCCAGGACCACAGAGAGGCCAATCAATGCCTTGTGGAGTCAGTCAAACACTCATTCTATATGCCCAACCTTGCTGGGCCTACGTTGGAACTGCCTACATGACACCCTGGGGTACAAACACTGCACCGTCCCCCACAATGAGAAATATCTAGAAGGTGCTCACACTATGACCCGATTGGCTACATAGCCCCATTTACCACCAGAGCCAAGGTACTAATTAATCCAAGACCTATGGGAGGAAATAGGCTGGGATAATCCTATCCAACCACTGTCAATGCCACGCCTCAAGTTATGCGCCGCTGGAGGCACAGCCAGATCATGGCTGACTACTTTTGGTCCAAGTTCATTCATCACTACCTTAAACCTACAGGAGAGACGGAAGTGGAGGAATAATGGCAAGAAACATGCTGTTGATCAGGTAGTCTTTACAGTGGATCCTCAACTCCCTCATGCACTTTGGCCTGTTGGAAAGGTGACTCAGACTTACCACGGAGCAGATGGACGAATCAGAATGGTTGCCGTCCAGGTTAAGGGTTGGATTTACCTTTGGCCTGTAGCCCAGTTAGTGCAGCTTCCGAGACTTCAAGACTATGAAGATGCAGGTAGTCTTGACATCTAAAGCAGACTTTCTCCATGTTTCACATGTTTGGATGGACATTAAAAACCCCTAAACGGTTAATCTACCTCTGTGACATTCTCTTACCAGAACCAATGGGTCCATATTTCCAATCAACCAGCATTTTTTATATTTGAGGCACAGCCTCTGTTACAATTACTGTGTAGATACCGTGGGTGTACTGCAGAATGGGAATTGTTACTGTGTGGATATCGTTGGTGCACTGTGGTACAGGTGTTGTTGCTATCTGTATGTCCCCCGTTGGGCTCATCTACAACTGTTGTGTTAAATTGAGGTGGATCTTTACTTGAGTAAATATAGTAATCCCACATTGTAGAAATACTCTCTTACAAGTAAACCTCCTGCATTGAAAATGTTACTTAAGTAAAAGTATTGGCGTCAAAATATACTCAAATTACCAAAAGTAAAAGTAGAATGGCCCATTTTAGAATAACATAAGAAATAACAATAGCAATTTTTGATGCCTTCATGTGTTCATCACTTTAATGTTGCAGCTGGGAAATGTGATGCTCATTTTAATCTATAGATGTTTTATACATTACGTTACATACATTTTGTACTCTGCAAAGTAACTAGTAACTAAAGCTGTCAAATAAATCTTATGGAGTAAAAAGTACAATATTTACCTCCGAGATGTCATCGAGTATTACTGTAAAATAGCAGAAAATAGAAACAATCGAATACATTATAAATACCTCAAATTTGTACTTAACCACAATACTTAAGGAAAAGTTACTTTCCACCATTGGACATTTATTTTGTTTTGTGTTTTGATCCCCAGGTCAGAATTATTGAGACAGGGATACCGGGTGCATGTGTAGCCTGGAAACGAGGCGAAGGTGAGCAGGACATGACACCAAATAAGCTATCATTCATATCAAAGTAAATTGGTCCGCGTGTAGTTTTGGATACTTTGGGTAGATAGAATATGGGATAGATAGAATAAATCCTAATATTAATGTGAAAGTATGTCACCATGTTTTTGCTGCTGTTCACACTGAGTAATCAAATCTCCTGTGACTTCTTATACCTGACTCTGATATATAGGACCTGTTGACCTCACTGTGAACAACACCAGTAGTGCGCACGTCATGTTGACAATTTTGGAAGACATCTCTTCATGCCAAGCACTGAAGGGATGCTTTCCAAGTTTCAGCTGGCCTTGATGTTGTGCTTCTGCCAGTTTGTCAGTAGTTGTCAGTGTTGCTGCAAAAATGATAGTAACTTCATAAATCGGAATGGACTCCTACATTTTATAAACAGAGACAGGGCAGACATAGCATAAATGTTATCAAAATGTATTGTATAAAATGGTGTATACATTCTGCTTACCTGTGCTGTCTACTTTGTGCACAGGTATGCTTCCAGCAATGTCATTTTTCCTTGGCAGAAGTCCAGCAGGAAGTTTGTTAATGAGATGACAACATAAATGACTGAAGATTGTTTGAGAAAAGGTCCTTTTTGATGGAAAAACATCCACCATGTACCAGTTTATACTTTATTCTTATACTTATTCTTTCGTATTGTCCTAGACATGTCATAACTATGCATGTAATGTTGATGCTTGTTTAAAATACCCATCACTGTTGTTTTCTTTACATGCAGATAACTGTTTTTATATCACCATAGTGTATTATGTATTAGACATGCTAAGGCTTCGTATCTCCTAAAGCAGGGGTGTCAAACATGCGGCCCGGGGGCCAGATGCGGCCCGCGAGGAAAGCCAATCCGGCCTCTGAGGCAATGGTGATTTCTTTACTTTATCCATAATCACACACAGACAACAATTGTCATTTCTACAAATAACCACTAAACTGCACCGGTTGCAATGTACGTTTTCTGAGTTCAGGGAGCTGGGGACGGAGCTAAGACTGTTTTGTTCACACTTTTCAGTCAACTCTTGCGAACAATGCGATGCGATGCTGCGTTAAAGAGGAATGTTAGAAACATGAGAAAGGAAGAAAACAAGTTGGCCTAAATCTCTCAGACTCTAGCCTTGTGTATATTCCTCATTTGAAAGGTATTTTGTTGGTCCGGCCCCCGCTAAGTAGCATTGGGTCTGTTACGGCCCTCAACCTCAAATGAGTTTGACACCCCTGAGC
>OMOU01075739.1:0-14460 GCA_900312585.1 Malacocephalus occidentalis | reverse complement strand
CATGTATTGTTGAGGAGGTGCATACAAATCTCAGAGCATGGGGACACTGCTTTATTTTGTGACGTTTCTGGTAAAAAAAAAGACAAAGAAAGTTAATACAACTGAAGTAAGTGGCTAAGACTACATCCAGGCTCCCTCACACTAGCCTCGTGTCACTCTCACGCGGTGTTTAGACCAAGCCAAAGCCATAGGGCAGAGCAGGCTAACATCACACAACGCCAAATGTATCTCAAAGTACACACATCTAGCTAAGCAAACATGTCCAAAATGTAAGCGACCATACGCGTTTTCACGTATTTTCGGCGTCCGTCCAAGAAACCAAGCAACACTACAACTTGATTTAGTAACTTTCAGGCCTGGTTGCACCGTTCCTCTCCCATTTGTTGTGGTTTTGCTGATACGAAGGAAACACTGCGTGTGTCGAGGACGGCATAATATGTCTCACAAATGTCTAATAACTATTTATCACTCACCCCATTTAACAAAATAAATTCATGTATCTGAATTACTTACCGTTTTGAGGAAACTCGAGCAGGTGCCGGTTTCGCGCCGAGGGACTCCTCCACAGCTAACGGTCGTGTGATTTTCCAGAAGTTTCTCTGCATCCTTTGAGTGTGGAGCATGCGCAGTAGCTGACCATATAAGTCTCATTGTTTTGAAATACCGCATTCTCATTGGATTGACATGAGTGAATATAATTCATCCACATTTTCTTTGATTCATGTACAATGAATGAAAAAGAATCATGTAATGACCATAAACACGATTAATTTATTTCATGCAAATATATTTCTAGTTCGTTAATCAAACACATGCCCTTGTTGATTTTGCCCTTGTTGAGTGTGCAGAGGCTGTGAAGATGGTGAGTCAGAGAGCAGAAATTGATGGACAATGCCACAATGGAGGTTTAATTCAAAACAGAATACAAATAATTGTAAAAATCATCTTAATGTCAGTGGGTTGAAAAGCATTAATAATGGGCCGCTTGCTACAATGGAATGCTAGAAGTTTGTTGGCCAATGGACTGGAATTTAAAAAGTATGTTTGATTTATCCAGTTAACTGGAAGATGTTTGTGTGCAGGAAACATGGTTGAGACCAAATTTGGATTTCAGAATAGTAGCGTGTGCCTCTGTTAAGGTATGACAGGAGGCAGGATATTTAATTTAGAAAGGCGAGTGTAGGCAATAAACAAGAATATGTAACTGTAGAGATTTGGGCCAATGAAGGAGAGTTAATTATTACAACCTTTTAATAAAGGCCAGGTACATAAAGGTTTTGGAAATATTGCAGTCTTGGTTGAAGATGGGTTTCAAACATTATATAAATCATATGTCCCAGTATATAGGATCATAATACAGGGAGCACAGGTTTTGCTTTTAGTGTACCAGCCTTACAAGTTTCCTTTAAGAGAAGAACACCAGATCATTTGTCCGTATACACTGTTGAAATTATGGCTATTGCAGCAGAGGAGTTGCATATTACAAAATGATTCTTTGTTCAGATTCATGTTCTGCATTAATGTCTCACAGTAGGCAGGACATTATTAATGATGTATGTATGAAAACACTGTACAGATATAATATTTTAATAACATTTATGTGGATACCAGCTCCCAGGGATTAAGGGCAATGAAACTGTGGATGGGTTATCAAAACGGGCTCTGCGACAGTAAATCTGAATCAAAAGAAACAACATTTAAAGAGTGGCAACACAGTTGGGATACAGGAAACGCAGGATGACACCTTTTTATATACAGTGCAGCCCTAAGTGGGCACAGTAAGGATCACTAGAAGGAGCACTAGAGAGGAAAACATCCTTACTAGGATATGGGTAGGGCATGCCAGGCTTAATAAAACGCTACACTTGATCAACAAATACCCCTGTGATGGAGTGGAAGGACTGAGTTTTAAAAATGTTTTGGACATCGGGTTAGGGAGATTTTACAGTATTTTAAAGACAATTTTAATGTATTTGTTCAGTGAATAGATAACTGTGGTAGGTGGTACTACACCAAAGGTGTTGGTAATGCACATTAACGCTGGATGCCACCAGAAAATCGAAACGGCAGAAGAGTGGCTCAGTGCCTGGGGACATATTCCCACCAAAACAAGTGAAAGCAGGTGCTGGAAAGGAAATCAATATATAGGAAACCCAGGTGGTACACAGTAAACAAACAAAGGTATCACAGAGTGAGCATGGGCTGTTGCCATTTTTCCCAGCTGAAATTGGAATACAGGGTAATGCATCTTTGGTAATTGAAACGATACCACATCTTTAGGATTTTGATGATTCTGAGAAGAACCTGCAAAAGTGTGTCACTGAAAGAAATTAAAACCGATGGGGAAATGCATTTCTGTTCTCCTTTTCTGTCCTCCAGCACAGAGAGGAACATTGCCACTTTTAATATTGCACTTCATGTCAACGCAATACAAAACAAACCCATGGCAATCTGGAAGGGTGGCATGTCCCCGACATGGGATCCCCACGAGCCACCCCTGGAGTTTTGCCACGCAACACAACCCACATACTGCCGGCTACACTTGGAGAGATGGCACCTTTCAGGAGGCCCATGCCTCTATTCCTACCACCAGGACTGGTACTGTGCAGCATCAGGCTGCTGCTACGGCTCAATCTACCAGCAACAAGAAGGTTTATACTGATTCCCTCATACATGATTTAATTGCAGAAAGACTTTGCAACATGAGAGTTGTGATTAAAGGGTCCAAGGATGCAAAACGGACGCATCATTTGAGTTTCAGCAGCTTGGGCCTGCCAAGTGAGCAGAAAACTGGTTCATCAAGTTTGGAAATTGAAGATGTGGCATGTCTGCAATTCCCCTCTACCGCCTCACCTGAGGTAGTTGGACTTTCTTCTGCTGGAAATGCTTGTAGTTCAGCTCCTGACTACATTTGGAATAAGCAGTTGTCAACCTCATTTGGGAATGGGATTGCAGAGGAGCATGCAGAGTTGACTTGGAATGTTGGCTGTGCCAAATCTCCTGCAGGGAACGACACCACAGGTACACCAAACACGACTTCATATAACCCCCCACATTGCATGTATAGATGATGTTGCTTTAACTAAAGTATTGGATGCATATGTTTCATGTGAAACTGGTGACAAACACAATTTGAACAATGACTGTGATGAAACATGGGGCAGTGGCAGCTCAGACAACTGTAAAGCATGACTGCGTAGCAGAGCTAAAATGATACAGCTACGATGCCAATATTTCACGCATTGGTTGCATTAAAGAAGCTAGTTGTTAGTGCTATTGGAATGGAAATAAAGATGTTTGTCTGTATCCACAGCATACGCGCAAAGTATGATGACCACTGCCATTATTACAAAGAACGGCTTTCCTACAGAAGGAGATTCACAAGAACATAAGGCAATGCCCAAAGGTCCATGGAAAATGCGTCCTTGCAACTCTCCCCTTACTGAAGTATTGCATGTCGAATCGACTGGCTGGTCCAAATGCGACACTGAAGGAGAGGATTCTGACATGGTCTTGGTGGGGATTCCTCTGTCAATACCTGATCTTGGGTTTGTGGATGGAAGCCATGTCTCCCTAGCAAAAATTAAATCGCATTCGGCCAAATCTCCTTGCACAAAAACATTGTCTGACAGCATGGAGAGTTGTGTGCGAGGGATCCTTAAGACTCACTTAACAATTACACCTGAAGCTAAAGGCGCCCCAATAGAATCTGAAGGCAATGAAGAATCTGTTGAATTTAAAAACAGCCCCACAACATGTCCAACCAACAGGACAGCCATTCTAAAAAAGCTGACAAGTCTACTAGCTGGTTGGACCAAGTTCAACAGAAAAAGGAGAAGAGAAAAATGCTCGAGCTCATCTGAATCAGAGGACGGTGGAGATGATTTCCCATCTCCACAAATGAGAACAAGTCGAGTCCATGAGCCTCCACAAATGATCTTGCCTGTTTCAGAGATTAATCAAGTGTACCCCTGTGTGGCTAGAGCAAAGGAGTGTGTCTCAAATTGTAGACTACCCCAGCGTAGTTTCCAGATGCCTCATGACCAAAGGGAGCCATTGAAACTGACTAAATTGAACTATAGACTTTCACAGGCAACCAAGAAAACTAGCTGGGGTGGGCTAACGTCCACCCCAGAATGAAGATGCCATCAAATACATGTACAATGCTTGATGGCTTAAATAGGGACCTGGAAATGCATGCATTACATACTGGGCACCACGTCACGCCCAGTAAACCCACACCTTTTTCAAAGGAACACATGGCAAAACAACTGGAGTCCATGCCAGCTCATCAGAAGAACACTGATAATTACACAGCTAGCACAGAGCCATCCAGGGTGGTCATCGCTGGTGGTACCACGGGAGGCATAGAGTCATCCAGGGTGGCTTTCACTAGTAACAGAGAGCCATCCAGGGTGGTTTTCGCTAGTGGCACAGAGCCATCCACAGCAGCCTCTGCTCAAGGTACCGCTAGTGGTACCAGGACTGCCCCCACTAGTGGTCATGCTACACTGTCCCCTATGAAAACCAGTCCCTCTAGAATGTACTCCAAATGCCTTACAAGCACCTCAAGAAAACAAATCTCTCACTACCACAAACAAGCCTCTCATCCGGCACAATGCATGACCTCCTCTGGAGACTCCATCTCTCTCAGCACCAACAAGGCTAGTGATTCCAAGCACCATAAGTTGTGCACCCAACAAGGCTTGTCTACCTCACCTGCTTCCAGATCCCAAAAAGGGCTGTTAAATTCCAGCAAGATTCCCTCTAAAACAGAACAACATCCTTTCCCAAAACAGGGCACATCCTCGGAAACAAAGGTGTCTGCACGACAAAGGTTGAAACGTGAGTGGCAGTTTACCAATTTCATAAAAGACCCCGAAAAGCAGCATAACAGCAGAAAAGAGGGGCAGCGCAACTCTGTGCCAGAGGAGGGACATCGGCTTACCTCCACTTTCCAGACTGCATCTGCGTCAAATCCACACAATGCAGGCAAAGGAGCTGGACTGGAATCCTGTTCCAATGTGGCCAAGCACACTTCTTGCGCATTGTCCCTCCCTACCCCCCTGGTGATGAGGGCCAGGATTCAGGCCAAGGAGTGGACGCGAGCCACACACCGGAATGGCCTCAGCAAAAGTATGCAGGTTCAGCTACAAATTTCTATACATTTGTATTCACCAGTTGTTTACTGAAAACATGCTGCGTGTGTTTCATCTTTTGTATTGCCAATGAATCTTCTTGGCAGTGATTTCAGGGTGTCCTGTGGGCAGAGGCTTCAAGTGGGGGGGGGAAACAAGCAAAAACAAATGGTAATGCTCATCGTCCGGTCATCCCATGACCATGACTTGTGTGTTGGTATACCTCACTTTGCATTTAAGATTCTCATGCCATATTTATTGCAGGGCTTTAACCTAAAAGTGTAGTAGTCCTTCATAGAGCCAGAGTCGGGTACATACCAAATTCTAACTTCACCTGTGTTTTCAGATTCCAGAAGTCCTCCTGAGTACGAACGTTTGAGCCTGTAGCTCACTTCAAGGTCGCACTAGCGCCAAAGGTGTTAAAGGAGTACTGTCTTTATTTGTTATACATAGGCCTACTTATTTTTCCACAAATGTGGAATGGCTACACGTTGAGTGCCACATTTTTATACATTTGTACATGCAAATTTGTTTGTTTCCAACTTTTGTCGTCACTCTCAAATGTGTTTTAATACCCACTGTATTAGATACCCACTTATCTAATATCTTAAAGCATTACAGTTCTGTGGATAGGGCGGTGTACAGTTTATTTTGTACTATTGTGTTTAATGAGCCGCACTTTTTTTTGCTGTTGTCTTGCTTACAGCGTATTGAAATATAGTCAAAACAGGCATGTTCTCACTGCAATTATTAACTTAACATGTAAAACATTTATTTTTATTGTACAAGATATAATAAAGCAGAATGAGAACAGCACAGAATGTATTGTGTAATTTGTCATGAGGGAGGTCAAACTTCAAGATGGCTGGGTCGGGGGCATGGGAGGTGTTGTCTGCTGTGCACAATAAAGGCAATATAATCACTATTTTTGCCTTGTATGCTATGAGTGAAATAAGTGAGAACGGCGCTGAGTTGTTTGCTTATTGGATAAACGTCAAAATGTATACTTGATTTGATTGGCTAATCTAGGGAAGCAGTTCAGCTCTGACTTTTGCATGTTTTGTTTCAAGGGATAATAAGTTGTTAAACTTCAGCTTCGAGATCTCTTAATTTGATCATTGACGAGTTGTTATTCCTGTGGGAACTTTGTGTCTGAATGTCACGATCTGCCTATGTTCGGTTTGCACCCCTTGTTGGACATTTGTATTTATCCCCCCCGCCCCCCACGTCTTTGATATGTTCCGTCTCTGCCCCAATTGTCTTAGTGTACCCCCTTCCTTGTATGTTTTCCCATAATGTTCTAGTTTGTTTCATGTCTTACCTGCAGTTTCCTCATGTCAGTTTATCTGGTTGCTTGTGTGTTCTGTTCCTTTTGGTCCATGCCCCTCACCTGTAGCTGTTGGCCATTTTGTAGTTGTCCGCCATTTTTGTAGTCTGTTCTCCTGCCCTTGATTGTTGTCAGCTGTAGTCACTTCTCTCGTTAGTCTCCCTACTTAAACCTGCACCAGCCCGGTGTTCTTGGTCTGATCCTACTCGCCGGTACTTTGTCGACGTGTCCGTGAGTTCCCTGCTACTCTGCCCGCTTGTTACCTGCCTGTCCCAGCATGAATTAAATATTTTTCAGGTTACACATGCTGCCTGCACTTGGTCTTTTCCCCACCGCCACCTCGCCAACCGGCGACCCGACTGACACAGAAAGCGATTGGTGAACAGCTCAAACATAGGAGCTAATGAAGGCGGATGACTGGGGGTGTGCGCTTCGTTTAAGTACAGCATATGCATGTTGGACATATGCATGTTATCATTCAGTTCTTGTGCAGACTAACTCAGGCCTTTGCTCACCATATAGTTTTTCCTCTACCGTCAGATGTCATCACGCAGAAACAAAAGTTCGAACACATTATCCAGGACAGCACTCCCACTTGTGATGGCATGAGCCGGAGAGTGTCTTGAAATGTATTCAAAATGGGATTTTCTAAGTTTATATGTATAATTGAAACAAAAATTTGGGATGGGATTCACAAGAGGACCACATACAAGTCAGCTGTCTTTAACATTTATTCAAACTCATGTTAATCCATCAAGGTACATTTGATCAGATGTCAGTGATTTATAAGACAAACTTAAAAGGAGCCACATTATCAACAGACTTTGCTTTTTTGAAATAAATTCATTTGCCTAAAGACAAACGATGAACATCACAATCAAAACATACATTATTTGCATGCATCTGTGTGTCAGTTAGTACAGTGTCTGTAGAAGTGAAAATGGTAGTCTGTGTAGAGTACCCCAGCCGTATGTCGGTCAGTGCTGCAGTCTGCCTGGCCCTGCAGGGGAAGGAACAGGTCAGAGGTCATGAATATCACCGGCCAGAATTCACACTTCACGCGTCCATCGATGTCTTTATCTGTTTTGACTTTGTTGATGTTACTCGCTTGAAAACAATAAAACTAAATGGGCTAAAGAATCAGTATTCGAGTCAACCTGATGGTACAAATATCATGGAAGCATTTTATATGTGCAGTGTTACTGGTATATATTTGTTCATGCATTCGGTTATTTATGGTATTTGATTGGGTGTTAGTATTACTAATGTGTGTGTTCTTGGTACTTGGTAGATAGTAATATTGGTATAATATTGTGCATGTGAGGTCTTACCGCCACGGTGGACCTGAAGTGGTAGGAGCTGTAGTGCAGTCTGGCCACATGGAGGGGCCACTCGTGCACGCCCTGGAGACAAACGGGCGCACAAGCTGCACAGTTAATTATTACATACAAATACAATTCATTGCTTCATATTATATTGTAGCTAGAAGTGGACATTGTCATTCTATATCCCAGTGAACTTGCAGTATATTACAAACAAAGACGGAGCATTGAATACGTATGGTGGTGAGGGGTTTCGATTTGACTCCTTTTCTTCCAGAGACTTTTATCGGTAACACACTGCGTACACCGGAAAGTGTATGGGCAGAGTGTTGAGCGGCGCGCGGCGTGTTACCTGTGTGTTGGACGCATATCGGGTCCCCGTCACCATGTCCATGTCCAGCAGGGCGGCGCAGCTGGCCGACTCCTCCACCCCACACAGGTGCACCACCAGCAGCTCTGTGGAGCTGCAGCCGCCATCACCATCATCATTAACACCATCATCACATCTGTAAGTGTCAACTTGACGACATGGTCTATATGTGTGTTATAGTCTGTTATAGTATATTATAGTATAGATAGTCTGATCCGAGACTAGAGTCCAGACATTAGTGTTGTTTGATAATTGGTATGACCTCTCACAGGACACTGGCATGACCTCCTCTCACTAGGACACTGGCATGACCTCTCACTAGGACACTGGCATGACCTCCTCTCACTAGGACACTGTTATGACCTCCTCTCACTAGGACACTGGTATGACCTCCTCTCACTAGGACACTGTTATGACCTCCTCTTACTAGGACACTGGTATGACCTCTCCCGAGAACACTGGTATGACCTTCTCTCACTAGGACACTGGTATGACCTCCTCTCACTAGGACACTGGTATGACCTCCTCTCACTAGGACACTGGTATGACTTCCACTCACCAGGACACTGGTATGACCTCCTGTCACTAGGACACTGGTATGACCTCCTCTGACTAGGACACTGGTATGAAGGAGGAGCGCTTGGACAAAGGGAATTGGACAAGACAGCAGAGTCCGTTGGTGGGACAGGCAGAGGACTTACTTCATGAGCAGGCTGATCCGCATGTTCATGGGGACGTACTGGCTGATGGGAACCTTGAAGCTCACCCGGCCCCGGCTGCAGGAAAACAACAACACACACGTGACTTAGACTATGGACTCCATAAAGGATGGTGTATAGCGTCGGCAGGTCGGTCCACTCACCCACAGTGATCTCTGTCCAGGTAGCGGCTATCAATCACCTGTTGGTTCTCTTTGATGATGAAGGTGTGGATGGAGGTGTTTGTCCCTGTCAGACACACAGGAGTCATGGTGTTTACACGCTACGTTACCACGATAACACCACAGGACCACAAGTACAAACTGACCTCCATCTCTGTGACGACCAGACAGAAGCCATGGGGGTTCTTAAAGAGGCCCTATTATTATAACACCAAGTGTAAGTGTGATTAGCCATTACAAGCCGTTTCAGAATTGTCACGTGACTAAAATTGTTGTTGTGACTAACTGACATCCCACGAGTGGGAGCGTCCACCCAGATGTGTGATGGATCAGGCCACCTGCCGACCCAGTGGACTGTAGCAACTGGTAGGGTGATCTACAGTGCGATGCAGTTCTATTGAACAGGTAAGGTCTGTGATATATGCAGATGCATTAGTGCCAGGGCAAACTGAATGTGAAATTTTGTTCTGAATTTGAAAAAATACTTTATGGTTCATTTAAGATTCACAAACCAAATGATACCTCGTTGAATTGAACGGAGCCAATGATCGACTTGTATATTTAGTTCTCTACATCAGGATTGGGAATAAACTCACAGTCCCTGGCGTTCTTCAGCTGCTCAAAGAGATCTTTCTTGCCCTCCTCTGGAGACAAACAAATAAACAAACAAAGGGGTAAATGAACAAATACAACTAAAAGATACTCTAGTACTCTGTGAAGATTACATTTTCCTCTTTGTTTGGGTATACAAGTCTACTTATAGTAGTTGCATTGTCACATAGACATACAAACACACATTTTATTTCAGTTATTCTTTCATTCAATAATTCACTTTGTTCTTCCTTTGTCCTAGTTCTTTCCCCCGTCAGTTTTAAGCGTTTTCCTCTGACCTCCCAGCGAGGGCTCCACGTCAGGGCCCTCAGTGCCGGGGACAGTCGCGTTGTCTATGTCGCTCCCACCGCTGGGCTGTAAGGGGCAGCAGAACACCTCGTCGCAGTACAGCAGGTCACAGAACGTCACGTCCGGGGGCCAGTGAGCCGGGCCGGTCGCTGGGGAGAACATTCATATCAGTCGTAAAAAAAGAAAAGAAAAAAGTGCTTTACAGTAAAAGAAAAGATGAAACACATGCTTGACTTCTCATTGGCCTGCTGATGAAGCCTTATGAACACGTATAACAGAGAACCAGAGGTTGATTTGCATTAGAGGACTCCCTCTAGTGGTTAAACGTGCTACTGAAGGCGTAACCTCTGGCAGGTGGATCTCATCACCGCTGAAACGGCAGCTGACTGGGTCCTGGGTAACCTTGTCAGCCAATCAGAGGTTAGTATGCAGTAGCACATGTTTAACCACTAGTCAGAGCCGTGTTATATAGACTACGGTCTCCAGATGGTGCTGGAGAGGGAGGGAGATGAGGGGCGGCAGACCTGTGATCGAAGCTGTGGTCGTCTGTATGGGAGGCACACTGCTGCCATTGGACACACACACATGAATTAGTATACACCACATGAGTAGTATAGTTTATTCTTTGTGTGTGTGTGGGCGTGCAGTCACCCGTCTGGGAAGTCAGGTCGTTCCTCGCCCAGAGTCAGCAGGTACAGCGCTGTTATAGAGATCACACTGTATACCCACACACACACAGCATGTTAACATATACTCACCACTATATACACAATGCAGAATGTGAGCAAGTGACGTCACTTCCTGTTTCCTCACCAGAGAGCCATGGTGGTCAGCAGAGTGAAGATACTGGCCTGGAACACACGCTAATGCAGACGGGAGAGGGACTGTCAGACCAGGTGTGTGCATGTGTACGTACGTGTGTGTGTGTGCATGTTACCTTTCCAGGCGTGACATGGTTTGACTTGTTTTTCGGGGGGGTTGGGGACACACTTGTGTGTGTTGTTGGTGTTGGTGTTGTTGTTGTTGTTGTTGTTGTTGTTGTTCTGCAGAAAACAGCACATTTGAATGTCATAAAATGTCTCCAAAACCACCTTTGCCCCTTCTTCACCTGGCAGCCATCTTGTGTAGGTGGAGAAGTTGGTGAAGTTGTTGTCTTGGTGTAGGTGGTGTCTTGGTGTAGGTAGTGGTGCAGGTGTGGTGTTGTCCTCCTACCCTTTGGAGTGCAGACTACCGGTCAGACTCTTGAGTTTGGCCAGCCGGCCGTTCCAGCCCTCTAGCTCCTTGATGCGGGCGTCCAGGTTGTCGGTCAGCTTGCAGAGCTGCTGCACTGCCCCAACGTTCTCCATGAAGATCTGCTCCTGGGGGGGGTAAGAGGAGCAGGAACAGGAACATGAGAAGGTTTTAGAGTTGGTCTAAAGCTGAGGTGTACGTACACAGCCCCCTGGGTGGAGCCAAAGTTACCTACCGTGTCCACCATGAGGAAGTGGGGGATGGTCTCTCCGTCAGCGCAGGTGAGGTCTCCCACCTCCGTCACGGCCGCCGGGAGAAGCTCCCTCACCTCCTGGGCGATGATCCCTGAAACACCGACCGGACACACAGGTCTATACGAACTCCTGATATAGGAGGGCTTCAGTCATGTGATCACAGTCCACAACCACCACCTACTTTCGCAGGTACTTGGTGTTTTGGCAGTAGCTGGTGTACCTGTCTGGTGGGTGTGGTCTATGCCCATGCTGGTGGCAAACTCGGGTTTGTAGTCATATTCCACGATCCTCATCTGGGCGATTCTCCGTAGCTGATCCTCCGAGTTCATCTGCACACATCACACCGCACAGTGTCAACCGTCTGTCTGTCTGCCTGTCTCAGCTGTACTCAGTTAGAATGGGAATACAGTCAGCTAGGCTCAGTAAAACACAGGTATTACAGGGGACGTAACCCACCTGCAGCCAATCGCATGATGCGTCTAACCCCTCCCTGCTTAAGCCGACAGACCTTAGCTGGGGAAACCATGACGATGCCACCCCACCACTACCACCACCACCCAGTTTGGTGAAGGAGGTCTGTTTGCCCGGCGGCTGGCGTGCCCTGGGCTCACCTCCTGGATGTTGTCCTTGGCGCGGCGGTCTGATGGGTGCATGAGGGTGCCCATGACCTTGGCGTTGCCACAGACGACCAGTGCCTCGTCAGGGGAGTCTGTGTTGATGCCCACGCGGCCCTGGCACACCACCGCCTCCTGCAGTGCGCCGCGCTGCCACAAGCTGTCGCTGTCCATCTCAAACTGGCCGGGGTTAGACGCCTGCACAGGGGAACCACCGGAGAAGGGTTTATCGCCCAGTCATTTTCAGATGTTTAACTGTGATTCAAATCTCACATGGCATGACACCTTTCAATATTTTCTATTTATCAGAAAGAGGATAACAGTGGTTGTCTCTCAATGTTCTCTCGTCCTAAATACTGTATTGGCATGCATGTGTAAACTGATGGAGCCAAAGCAGGCTCTCTATATGAAGATACTGTCAATATGAATGCATTTGCCCGCTGACCCCGGACCTGTCAGACACTTGCACTGCTCCCCATATATACCCCGCTGTACACCCCAGTGTATGCACACTACTGAGTATACCTCTGTCCATACATACCTCAATGTATAGCAATGTATATCTCTGCCTATACTCTACATACCTCAATGTATAGTGTACACCAGGGGTGCCCAATATGTCGATCGCGATCTACCAGTTGCTACCATTAAAAAAAATAGATGTTAGCCTATCATCCATTCTCACTAGGTAGATCATTTTGACTTGGTCATTTTAAAAGTAGATCACAAGCCGAAAAAGTGTGGGCGCCCCTGGTGTACACCATATATATATTTATGTAGACATACCTATATGCACTCCACAGATTCGTCATGTTACCTGTAGATTGTGTACATTCTCTGTAGATTCTGCTCACACTGCTACTGTTCTCTGTTCTACTGTTGCAGTTTTACTACTACTTTTGCCCTTCTGGTTGGATGCTAACTGCATTTCGTTGTACTAGTATGCCTACTCTGTGCAATGACAATAAAGTTTAATCTAATCTAATCTAAAAAGGTGTCTCCTCGTGAAGGTGTCTCTGGCGCGGGTCTCACCCGGACGATGATCCTCTCGGAGCGGAGTGCCACCACCAGGACCCCCTGCTGCTCTGTGGCCGTGTACAGACCCACCACCAACTGGAAGTACCTGCACAAGTACACACAAGCATGAACACACACAGGTGCACACATCACGCAGGTACACGCACAGGTGCGCACACACAAGCGGTGAGAGAAAGTGTAGCCTAAAAGGTAAAGGGCTTGTCTGTTTGTCTGTCTGTCTACATGTCTGTCTGCCTCTGCCTGTCTCACCTCTGCTCAGGGTTGGGTCTACCCTTCTTCCTCATGTTGTTGGCGGTCGTCTCGCTGAAGTGCAGCCGTCCCAGCGTTACCTTGGTGATCTTGTTGCCAGGGAGACTGATCCTGGAGTCATGTAGCATACCGTACATGCATAAACAGTACATATAGATGATATACAGTATACAAGTGGTTGTTGTTGTTTACCTGATGGGGTTGAAAGCTCTCTTGCTGCGGTCAGCCTGCGACTGTTCTATTGTTACCTGCTGGCTGCTGGTCTCCTGCTGTTACACACACACACACACATGAACACACACACATACATATTTACACCCACACACACACACACACACCTCACTCACCTTCACGCCGAAAACGTTGACCTGGAAGCTGCTGATTGGCTGCGCTCCGCCGGATGCTGTGGCAACGTAGCGCGGCTCACCGGCCACGCCCACGTGAACCGTGACTTGGAAGTGGTTCTTCTTCTGGCACACGAACGCCTCATCTGCCGGCGAGTAGACGAAGCCCTTGTCCGTCTCCACGTGGAACGCCACCGCTGGACTGGAGACAGGCAGACAGACAGACCGAGAGACAGACAGACATTAGAAACGTGTGTGTGTGTGAATGAGAGAGACATGTGTTCAGAGTTTGACGTACAGAGCCTGACAGCTGCCGTCACTCAGTCGATGCCACTGCTCCGGTAGGTGGGGTTGCCAGGTCAGCAGGTGCCCTGACCCCGCGGCCCCGGCCCCATCGCTGTCGTTGTAGAACGTGTCCACGCCCACCTCCCCTGGACATGCCCTCTTTCTCTTACTCATCTGCTGCTGGCCGGGGGAGCTGGGGAGGGAGAGAGAGAGAGCGAGAGAGTCAGAGGGGAATCGTGTCTGGAGAACACTAATCCTGTACTACTGATGTTTATGGTCCAACTTTTCAGTTTGACCAATTAAGATGAATGTCTTAACAACAGCATCCAGCATACGGATGTCCTGTATGTTGCCATGGGCGACCACAGGGTACTCACTCTGGGTGGGGGCCAGTGTGGGGAGGGGCCACACTGTCGTAGATCCCCGCCAGCGTGGGGCTGAACCCCGGGCTCTGGGTGGGAGCCGTGATGCTGGGGCCACCTCCACCTTCTGGGGTCTGGGTGTGTGTA
>OMOU01075738.1:0-14215 GCA_900312585.1 Malacocephalus occidentalis | reverse complement strand
AGTTCAATTGCAATACAACCCCCTCGCTCCACTGAGATCATTTAGGCAATTACCAAGAACAAGTCCAGCTACAGTGTTGAGCCGCTCACTTCAAAGGACCCAAGCAGACCGGCCATATACAGCACACTGGTCAATTTTCATACACACACACACACATACACAGACACCACACAAACACCACACAGACACCACACACACACACACACACACACACACACACACAAACACACACACTGCTCCCCCTTCGCCTCCATGCTTACGCCTCAAGGCATGTTGACTGTGCTAATGAACATAGCAACAGCCCAGCCATCCCTCCCTACTGCACTAAACACACTCTGGGCTACTGCCTGATGAGAACTCCATGGTGTATTTCATGGAAAGAAAAGACACGCTTTAAAAAAAAAAAAAAATTATTTGAAATGTGCCGTTACATTCTTATATATGTTGTGCAATGTAATTGACAGCTTGTAGATTAGATTAGATTAGATTAGATGCCACTTTATTGTCATTGCAGAGAGTACGCAGACTAGTACAACAAAATGGTTCTATGTGCAACATAGAAGTTTCCTTGTCAAATTGCCCTTTGTATGCAAGAGACACACACGTACACACACACAGACTGTCCGAATGCAGCCAGACTTTCTAATCAGACTGGGTCATGTTTTATTGTAAAGATCCAAGACAAACATACAAGCAACCAGATCCTGCATCCAGGATAGAGTTTCTAATCATGTGGTATAAATTATTAAACTCTCGAATAAATCTGCCCTCCCAAAATGTTTATCGATGCAGGGCGGACAGTGTCAGCCGGGTGACATGGATAGGGATGCTGCCATCCGTTTGGAAGGAGCCAGGGAGCAAGAGAAGGGGTCTGTCCAGGTCAGAGAGACAGCCATAGATATCCAATGTGTCAGATGAGAGCAGGAACAGTGGTCGTACACATCATCGATTGACTGAGGATCCAGAAGAGGAAGAAAGAGAAAATAAAGAAAGAAAAAATGAATAATGGGATGTGAACAGAAAACATGTATAATAGAAGAGATTAAATATGTAACAAAGACAGCACCCACTCACAAGAGCACCTGTTCATCCATGACTGAATGTCCTGCCGGCGTATCTTTATAATCAATATCAATAAGGTCACATAACATGTCAAGTAAGGTTGCTTGAGTACATGTTAATATTCACAAGGGCCCACATTTTTGTCACCCCAAACATCGTCTGAGCTCCGTTCACTATAAATATGTATGAAAAAGAAAAACAGATTCAAGATTTCTTTATTGTCATATGTAGTACAATGGAATGGAATGCTTACTCCCCATTCACTCCTGCAGTATTCTTCTAAACATACATTCTAAAAGAATTCTAACCAATATAGCAAATAACAATTAAGTAAGAGTAGCAATACTATGGCAGGTATTGCAAAAATGTAGTATAGTGCCCACGTTTTAGTGCTTATATTTTTTTATAATAGCATAAAACATAGCAACATGTAATGAGAAAGTATAATGATAAATGATAAGTGACCAGTGTAGCACAGTACAGTGAGTGTGCCTGCATGCTATGTAGCCGAGATCCTTGCGCAATTGTATGTCCAATAATTGAGCGATTGACAGTTCAGTAGGCGCACTGTCTGTGTGTAGAAACTGTTCTTGAATCTGCTTGTCCTGGATCAAATGCTGAGGAGCAGGTGACTGGACCGCAGGTGGGAGAAAAGTTGGTGCCCAAGGTGATTGTGGTCCTCTATGATGCTGTATGAGCTGGCCTTTTGCCAACACCAGTGTATACCCGATGATCTTACTACTAACGATACTAACGACGCTCTGGATAGCTTTCCTGTCCTGTGCAGTAGTACTGCCATACCACACAGTGACACCACCTGCCAGAACACTCTCTATTCTAAAATTATTATAATTAGCAGATGGACAACCCCCGTCTTTATTGTTGCGGTTCACACCTCTATGGTGCCATGGTAAAAGTTCACAAGCCATCTTGTGCTTATGCTGCATTTCCTGAGGCATCATAGGGGGTAGAGGTACTGGTGTGCGTTTTTGAGCATGGCCGCTGTGTTGTGGGTCCATGCTAGGTCTTCGGAGATCTGTAGTCCCAGGAAACGGAAGCAACTGACAATTTCCACCGTTGTCCCGTCTAAGCTGATGGAGGAATGGGTCTCTTGGTGGTTCCTGAAGTCCACGATAAGCTCAGGAACCACAGAAGGACCCATGGTATTGTTATTGTAACGTTGGTTTCAGGTTTCTTCTCTGTGTATATCTTTTTGTTCTAGATATCTGCACTATTAGAGGAGAGTGGAATCACAGGATTTAGCCAATGCATTTGTCAGAGATGCAAAAAAGTCTTTAACAAAACAACAAGGAATAAATATCAGATATAAGTCACTGAGCATCAAGGGCAACCTATTTATAATATGCCTTTGCAAGGCCGGCAAAATAGTCTGTTTGTGTGTATATGTGTGTGTGTGTGTGTGTTTTTTTAGTACATTTGTATCTGTGTTCTTGACGTATTTGTGTGTAAAAATATGTTTGTGCCTGTATTTCCATCAGATTCCTATCTGTGTGATGTGTGTGTGTGGTGTGTGTATGTGTGTGTAAGTACACTTGTGTCTGTGTTCATATGGTATCATGATGTGTATGGATATCCTCTATATCCCCTAAAATCAAACCACAAGTATGACATTTTTATTTGAGAAATGTTTTTATGAACCCACCAGCACTGGAATTTGACAGGAAGGAGCCCAGCTGGAAGGAGGTACAGGAGGTGGTCAAGAAGGCAAGAGCATGGTCAGCCCCTGGGCCAAGTGGGGGACTGTACAAGGGATATAAGAGCTGCTCAAGATTACTCCACAGGCTTCAGAGGAAGGGGCATCAGTGGAGGTATGCAAAAGGGCAGTGTTGAGGGAAAGGTATTCTGCAGCATCGTTGCCAGGCACCTAACAGACTGCCACGTAAGGAAGTCCTACATTGATACCTCGGTCCAGAAAGGGGTGATTCCAACGGTACTGAGGTCATTAGAGCACACAGGCGTGGTCACCCATTAGGGCCTTCATGGATGACCTAACTGTGATGACAATATATGTCCCAGAGAGCAGGTGGATTCTGAAGGGCCTGGAGCACACAATCACCTGAACTCGCATGAGCTTCAAGCCAGTACTTTTGTCTTAGTCTTAGTCTTAGTTTTGTCTACTCTTTCGCTATTTCACCTGGGCCTGAGAGGCATGTAATTTCATCTGTGCTGTATGTCAATATAGCACATTTGACAAATAAAAGAACTTTGACTTTTGACTTTGAAAGGGAAGACCAGTGACAATTCCACAATTCCACTTTGCAGAACCCAGATACAATCCATCACTGAAAGTGATGGATGGTAGCTTAACTGCAGCTTGAGAGACACAGCATCCCTCAGAGCCACCAACCAGGAGTTGGAAGCCTGACTAGGGGTGTGGTGGACAAGTCAGGACTGCCAGGCAAGTTCAAGGTCTGGATATACCAACGAGGCAACCTCCCTAGTATCCTCTGGGCCCTCTTTGTCTACAAGGTCCCAATCTCCACAGTCGAGTGCTTTGAGGGGAGGGTTTGCAGGTTCCTACTTCAGTGGCTGGGACTACCTCGGCGCCTGAGCAGCATCGCTTTATATTAGAAAAACAACACGCTGAAGATCCCCATCAGCAGCCTGAATAAAGAGTTCATGCTGACCAGGACTAGGGAGGTTCTGCAATACAGAGAGTTCTGCAACGCAAATGTCTCTCAGGCTGGGATCAAGGTCAAGACTGGATGGAAGTGGAGGGCAGCAGAGGCCATACTGATTCACGGGTAAGGCACAGAGCGCTGGTGGGCGCAGTGACTCGTTGGAGAGCTGACTTGGGTAGCAGCACTACACCTCACTATGACAAGGTGAAAAAGAAGGACGGGAGGGTGCTGGTCCAGGATGAGGTGCGGGCATCACTCGGGGAACAGCGAGCCAGCAGGATGGTTGGAATGTGGCAGCAGGGAGCTTGGACCAGATGCGAGCAAGTGGTGGAGTGCAAAGTATCATCAATCTAAAACAGTAAGGACAATCTAAAACAGTAAAGACAGCCTAAGCCAAATGACAGTCTAAGCCAAATGACAGTCTAAGCCAAATGACAGTCTAAACCAAATGACAGTCTAAACCAAATGACAGTCTAAACCAAATGACAGTCTAAACCAAATGACAGTCTAAACCAAATGAACAGTCTAAACCAAATGAACAGTCTAAACCAAATGAACAGTCTAACCAGATGAACAGTCTAACCAAATGAACAGTCTAACCAATGAACAGTCTAACCAAATGAACAATCTGAACAATATGAACATCTGAACAATATAAACAATATAAACAACTGAACAATATAAACAATATAAACAATGAACAATATAAACAAGTAAACAATTAAACAATATGAACAATATGAACAGTACGAACAGATATACAATATGAACAGATATACAATGTGAACAGATATACAATATAAACAATATAAACAATATAAACAATATAAACAGAAGGACAATCTAAACAGTCAACCATAAACAATGACACAGTAAGTTTTTCAGTCAGAACAGAACAGTCCGAGCAAGTATGGTGAGGTACGGCACGGTAAGGTGAGGTAGTTTCTTGTGCAAATTGCAGGGCAGGGGAAGTGGAATGTGCAGTCAATGGGGGTAGGGGGTGGGGCAGGGGGGAGGTGTGGGCAGAGTCAGTATGTGTTGGGGGCAGGGGGGCAGAGCAGGGAGGGAGTTGAGCCTCCTGACCGCCTGGTGGAAATAGCTGTTCTTGAGCCTGCTGGTTCTGGCCCGGAGACTCCGCAGTCTCTTCCCAGACGGCAGCAGGCTGAACAGGTGTTGATATGGGTCACCTGCAGTCCTGGTGGCTCTGCGGGTGAGGTGGGTAGAGTAAATGTCCGGGAGGGAAGGGAGAGAGACACCAATGATCCTCTCAGCTGCTCTCACGATGCGGTGTAGGCCACCGTGTCCGCGATCCTGGCCTCCACCCAGTTGGAGCAATCGTGTGGAGTTTTGCATTGTGCGTTTTGTAGTTGTAATTATCGGTTATTCGAATAGATAAGCCAACTCTGAGGATGAAGTACCTTGTTTCTTTTCAACATTACCAGCCACGCCGTTGTATAAAGATTCCCTATCCAAGTCTCAATCTAGAATAACTATCACAAGAACATCGGTCGACTCCTTGCAAACCAAGGTTGCAAACCTTCCCTTATGTTTTGATCGTCTGAGTGATCCTCGTCCATTGTTGTTAGATCTGTACATGCCGCTCTGTTTTAGTATTCTCTCAATTTTTACTAACAAATCGCATATGTCTCCTTTTAGTGTTAGAAGTGAGTGATTCAAGTGCTCCTGCCTAGTCACTCACTGATCACAGATCCCTTTGTTAGAACTACCACCCACATTTACGTGACCTTAAACCACCGCAATTTGCTTTTATTGTTCTTTGTCATGCACACACACACACACACACATGAACACTTTGAAAAGGTTGTGCATTGCTTATTGTATTTAAGGAATATTTACTTGCCATTAACCAACATGTTAAGTTAACAAACATTCTTATGTTATAACTGTTTGTGGTTTTTACTTATTGTGTTGAATCCAACCTCCCTCACGTAAAGATCGCTGAATCGTTAAATGTATGCCAACTTGGTATAACTTGGTATAACAACAATGGTAACTTTTATTTTAATTATCAATTAATTATTAATCATACTCCCAGTTTAGTTCAGTATATACTCATGAGACTTAATCCATAGTCCGGTATTGGTCCCTGATCTCAGGGTGGTGCCCCCATTCTGATTAATAATTAGTATAATTATTTTGATAATTATTATTTATAAGCTAATAACCATTAATAATGACTAATAACGCTAATAACGACTGTAGGACCTACATTAGAATCGTATTGCAATCATCATTAACCCTAACCCTTTTTATTTGTTCCATTTGTATTGCACTTCAGAGCCCCCCCCATGACCCTACTCCCAGAGGCGCGTTATGAGAAAGTCATGAGAGCGTTTGGAGGCCAGGGCTTCCTGGTGAGGACGGTGGAGGAGCTGCGTAGCGCTCTGCAGGCCAGTCTGAGTTATTGGGAGGGGCCCAGTCTGCTCAACATCCTCATCAACCCTGCCTCAGACAGGAAGCAACAGGTAAACAGACCTCTATAGTGAGGAAGACACCGTCCTATCAGGCCTTGGTAGCTACAGATGGGGGATGAAATTGTAATGACAATAATAATCATATTAATAATGAATAGACGTTTGAACCATGGAATCCTTCTGTTCAAGACATTTTGTACCAAAAAATATGATATTATTTTTTCTGTCTAAACGTTCTACTCTTTCTAAACCTGTAGCGATTGTGAGAGGTCGGCTCAAGTTTAATATCTTCTCAATTCATTTGCTACCCAAATTGTACAAAGCAACAAAAGAGCACAAAACAGGGCCTGTGCCAGGA
The DNA here is from genome assembly GCA_900312585.1 of Malacocephalus occidentalis. Lineage (NCBI taxonomy): Eukaryota > Metazoa > Chordata > Actinopteri > Gadiformes > Macrouridae > Malacocephalus > Malacocephalus occidentalis. The sequence continues at coordinate 7,718 of OMOU01075738.1, read as the reverse complement.
TGAAGTGACTGAGGGGGCCGTTACAAATTGTGAGGGGGCTATTTTTTGTAGTTTGTAAACAGTAGGTTACACACAGCCGATTTTTTCTCAATGGCAATATAATGCATTTTGACTAATTAACAACAACAAAACATTTATTTCACAGCAGTGGTGATGTGATCCCATCTTTTTATGTCTTTATCGTGCCGTGTACTGGCGCTGATGTATGTTACTGCTGGTGGGTGCTGTCAAACATTGAATGCCCATCCCAAGATAAATGTTATGCAAAACCCATAGCCTACATGACTTGTTGCAACATGGATTTTGGAGGAGTCAAACCCATCCATTTCAGTGCCATTGGAAATTAACAGCAAATACGCGTTTTTGTGGCATCGTTATCTATCCACAGGAAATGTGTATGTCCATTTTGTAAAGTGTCCAGCCAGCCTTACTTACTCTACACTGGTGGTTCATCTGTCGTGCGCAGCATGCTGGGCCAGGTAGAGTTTGGAGCAATGTTTTTTGATTGGTGGTTAGGGTTAGGAGCAGGGGACTGACAGTGACAACAACCAATCACAGCAGCGCCGTCCCTCCGGTTTATCCAATCGAACACCAACCATGGTATTTTATATAGAATCAATGTCATTTTGGCCACGACAGGCACGTGTGTGGGTGCTCGGGCCCTGAAGCACACGGAATCGGCACCTTTGCCGTGTAGTTCTCCCTCTCTCTCTCTCGTTGTCATAATGAAGCTGTTATTTAACAGCTTCCTTGGCCAACAGCAACAACAACAACAACAACAACAAGCTCGTAACTTGATATATCTTGGACAATATTTTTCTTGTATTTGCTATTTTTCGAGGGTTACTTAAACTTGGGGGAGGGGGGATCCAAGTCCGGGTCCAAGTCTGCTTGTTATCAACTGCAGAAAGCAGTTGAAAAATTTATGTTAGACTTTGTAATGAGTTACGGAGATGGAGCCATAACCTTGCATACCTCACCCCGTTGTGTTTTATACCATGACTAACCGGCATGCAAATGTTTTTTTTTATATGGTTGGCTAATAATAACTATATTGCATTTATATTAAAAAAAAATAAAGTATATGTTAAAATCCGGATTTTCAACTTGTAGGTGTGTGTTAATTGTTTTGAGGCAACCACTTCCTATTTCTCACCGGATCTTAGTCTTAAATCCTTTTAACGTACACCTACAAGTTGATTATCCCTTACATAGTTGGAATTTGATTTTCAATAACAAAACATTCAGTGTATTTTTTAGTAAATATTGGTCAATAATAAAGGAAGACGTAACATACAACAGATGGGTGAGCCCAACTGTTTTGGAAAAAAAGAATTCCAAAGCCCATTGCTCCTTTCAGTGAATGAAACAATAATACAACAATACAGCAAATACAAACACTAGACAGCATCACTTCTGATATTTGCACCGTGTCGCCATGCCGATTGTGAGAGAACACCGATGAGAGGGGTGATGGGATTGGCAGCAGCACCCATGCGTTTACCCTGGCTGGGTTCAAGGGCCGCTCGAGTGGCATGCGTGGCTGAAGGCTAATCCGCCAGGCCTCAGGTACGGCGCGGAGGCTGTTGTTTTCCGAAGACACCCCACCACCCTCCTATGCGACAGCCACCCTGACGTTTTTTCTATTTCAGGGTATCCATAATTAGAACACATGCCCCCAGACTGCCGGCCACAAATGGGTGGGGGTTCTGTGGCCAGTACAAACAGCATATATGGCGGGGGTGGGGAGAGAAACGATTACAAATGACATAGCTCATATGTTATGTCAATACCATACTGACAGATGATTCATTTGTATTCATAATGAGCAAAAAAGTGATAATATCCTTTTGCTTGTTTTTTTCAGGAGTTTCCATGGCTCACCCGCTCCAACCTATAAGCCATGGTCCTTGCAATCACTTGTTTAGAGACTTTTGATTGTTCTTTGATTGTTTCTATGAAATCTACCTACTCATTCCTATGACACAGAACTAACAATTAAACCAAAAATATTTTTCAATAAAATTATGATGCAATTTAACATTTGTGTTTATTTACATCCAATGTGTATACATCACAATATCCAACCAAAAATACGGTTACTTTCACAAGCTTCTCATATGTGGACAATTCTTACAAATTCATGAGCATTTGAAAAGACAGATATTACTGGTGGATAACATTGATGTGGATGTGCTTGTGCAAAACATAACAAAGTTAGTGCTGTGTGCTTACGAATAGATAAACATTTTGCACACATTTTCAGATCGTGTTGCCATGTCGCAATCGTGAACAGAACAAGGTGACGGAGTGGAGTATGTCTCATGAAAACACTGACCAGCTTGAAATGGATAGGAAACAAAAATAGCTAAATTGAACGATCAAGTGATATTTGGGCATTTGCTTCAAATGGCAGAATAGTAGGCCTACCCATATATGCTCCCCGTAGAAATTACTTTAATACTATTACATGCCTATTATGATTAAACATAGCCCTATCATCATCAATATGTAAGCTATGCATGTCTTCTTGATTGACGCTTTTGAACATTTGTGTTTTTCTGTCAAGCACAGTTGGGCTGTGGGCCATTTAGTGTAATTCCATGCTGCATTGTTAAGCTTGTGTGTAAAATAGGCAAGTGTCTGTAGTGGGTTTAAAAATAAAACCGGTTACTGCTTTGAGACTTCCCCACGAGGAGTGGAAAGCCGCCACTCCCCCAGCTCACACACCCGCTCACCCCCCTCTCTCTGCAGTAGTAACGATCCTATATTGGCACTAAGAGCAGCTGGCAGGCTGACTCGCGTAATTTTAGAGGACACTGATGCAGAGGAAAAATGTAATGGGCATTGGCTGGCATATCCACTCCTATAGGCATTGGTAGAGAAAAGGGAGGGGACTTGAGGAAACAGTGGCCCGCAAGAGAGTCAGTGAGAGTGACGGTGTCCTCTGCGGTGGCTAGAAAAATATAAATAAACACAAAGTGAGACGGTGTTATTTTTTTAGCAGCATGGTTATACTAACGCTTGGATTATACCTTCCACTCTTGTTTTGTTATGTCCTGGCTCGGTCTTCATTTTTGGACATTCTTGCACTTCCAGAAGGTAAAGGGACAGTTGCCTTTTACACGTGCCTGTGATCATACATAGGCTACATGCATGCAAATGTATGATTGACTGACTGTCTGTCTATTTTTCTGTCTGTGTAAGATTCAAGTGTACATTTTTTTAGGTCCTTAGATTTGTTTTTATTTTCTTGTTGGTCCATAATTTCACTGGTCATGGCTCTATAAATAACTGTAATCTCCAGTTCCTCCATGTCCAGCACTACTAGAGACTCAGACTGCTCTGTTGATCTGATGGCTTGCACCTGTTACTAATACCTTTTTACATCTGTTGTCCTTGTAGTCTAACCTTAGTATCTGAGTGTAAGGGGTAGTCTACCTGCTTGTTTGCACAATGGCATTATTTAAAAAGAGAGCCGCATAGGTCTAGGTATTCACCGTGATCCATGATCACAAGATACATTTATATGCATTTCGATTCACCTGAAATGTTGGACGTTGTGGCAACAGATCACAATAGCCAGTAGTCATTTGATTCTAATCTTGATTAGTTCTACAATCTGCCAGCAACTGTGTGTGTGTGTGTGTGTGTGTGCGCGTGTGTGCGTTTCAGGTCTCCGATCATTCGAGCAGCAGAGGAGGTTCACCCCATGCTGTCTGATGAGCCCACCCCCACCACCTCTCTTTCCACCTCCACCCTCTCTCTGGAGACTCCACACTCATGTGAGTTGTGGTCATGTGATCTGTTCTTGTGGGAAATCTGATTGTGCCCTTGGGTACAAACAAGCTGCCCGCCTCTATTCCTCCCTTTTGATCTTTGGATAATATTGAGGATATTGAAGGTATGCGTGATATAATATTGGTATGTATTTACATTTTCTAGATAATTACTCGTAACTTTGATCTACCATCCACATATGAATAGAAACATTACGTGTTCTCACTCCACACCTGCAACAAAAAAGCAAATGCTTGTATGGTTGTTATGATTCTTAATTTGAAACCAGTATGAAGGCACCTTGTCTGGTGACGGAGATAGAGGGAAAATGGACAAGGAGAAGGGAGGATACCCCTGTTTTCCAGGGCCAGCTGGCTCTGACGGGCCCCCGGGCCCTCAGGTGAGAACTGTTACCCCTCTTCAAGCTCTCCCTCTGTCTCCCCCTCTCTCTCCCTTTCTGTCTCCCTCTGTCTGTATCTTCCTCTGCCACTCCCCAGGTCTCTTTCTCTGTCTCTCCCTTTATGTTTGTCCCTCTCTGCATAGTATTCAGGTGTATGTGCAGGGGTTATCCCAATGTCTATCTCTGTCATTTGTCAGTGTTGACAAATAACATTATGTGATGACAAATTAACATTGTGAGTTTTATTTTAATGAGTCATGTAGGCTATGGTAAGATCTGATCAAGAGTTAACTCATTTAATTAACTTTTCTTTATAATATTGTGTGTGATCCTGTGTACAACTTGAGATGTGAGTTCCTGCAAAGCAGAGATCATGATTTCTCTGCGCCTTGAAACACAGCAGCCCATTAACACTCTGCATTTAGTTGAGACATAAATAGCTTTTTTCCACACAGCATTCTTAGAAACCATCCGAAGGCTTTGTTTGTCAGGAAAGGCATACCAGGGTGTCAATGGCCGAACACAAATGTGTACACATGCATTTCGGGAACTGTTGTTCATGTACATGTGATTTTCAAATACACATTAACTTAGTTCTCTGATCTTGAACGCTACTGTTGGGACAATGGCATCAGTATACCTGAACCTAACTGCTGCCTAGATTCACACAGGCACATCCCTCTAAGCAGTTCTAAATCAATAACATCCACTCAGCTCTCTGCTAATTGAAAGTGCAGAGGAGGAACAGGCATCAGGGGAAAGGCAATGAATTCTCTGTTGGGGGATCCTGTGGCAAATATACTGATGCAAATAAACTGATGCAAAATATTGCTCTGTAGTTTATGCACAAATTGATGTTTTGCACCCATCAGGGTCCACCTGGTTTAACTGGAATAGGAGGATCAAAAGGAGAGAAGGTAAGATTGTTATTTTTGCCTGAGCTTGTATTTTGAGTATATTCCAGTAATCATAATGAGTAGTACTTTGCATATTGTACATATTTACATTTCGGTATAGCACTCAGAATGGTACTTCTGCACTTAGCTATGATTCTGGCATCCTAGCAATTATGAAACTTGTTCTATTAACCTTGCAATTATGAATGGTCGAAAACCTGTTGTATTCTTATGTTTACGTACACAATGATAAATTGTTGTCTCTCTTTCAACAAATGAACTTATTGAAAGTTGCTTTGGATAAAATCATCTACCAATTGCCGTCAATGTAAATGTAAATGAGTTAGGCTACTTCCAAATGATTCAATTGCATTTAGCAAAAAAGTATTGTCCAAATTGTCATAAAACTAGGCACTGGAAATGAATTTGTTATGACTTGACAACTACTTTTCTCTCCTCCTCCATCTCCAATCTGTCAGGGAGAACTTGGAAGACCTGGACAAAAGGTGAGAGTCCACGTTAATAATTTTCTATCTTACCTTACTTAAATGGATTTGCTCAAGGACCAGACGCAACTTCCAGTCTTGTTTGATGGATGCGACCCAGTGCATTCCCAAGGCCTGCTTATACACCTTAGGAAAGTGTAAACTTTCCTTGACAGCAATGATAACTGGGCATCCTCAAGCATCCTAAGACACTAGTGGATCTTAAAACCATCAGGAGAGCCTTGTTGACCAGAGGGCTGGGTGAGCAGCCTCAGCAGCACCGCAGTGCAATCTAGCTTAGTGTTTAGCCCACCTCATAAATCATCTTATTTCCTGTAAGCACCGGCTCTTGTTCTATATACAGGCCATCACTTAATTAAAGACGGGTAAGTGACAAGGCTTAGGAAATTCATTCTCCACAGATGCTTCTGGACTCATGTCTGATATGTACTACAGTTTACCTCCCTGCAGTAAATGCACAAAAAGATGTAGCCCGTTATTCTATAAGCAATATTATATAAAATATATATATTAATTGAATTCTCACTGTAACTCTGCCCTCCTCATCTAGGGAGGGCAGGGGAGGCCAGAGTTACTTTTCAATGTTACTCATTTACTGAGATACTTCTGCTTTGGGTTATTACTCTCAAAAACATCTAAGAAAGTAGTGGTCAACTTTTCTTTCAAGTGGGCCTGACTGATTTAGATAAATTAAGCAAAAGGCCACACACTGGACAACAATTGAATTGAAACATGGAACACATAGTGCTGAATTATAAGTGCTGAAGTATATACATTGACATGACTGATTACTTTAAAATAGGCTACTTGCCAGCCAAAAGGGCTGTGGCCACAAACTTTCTGATAAATGTAGACTTTTTACAGCTGTATGTGTTAATCTGTTGTACTGTGAGGTTTCAATAACCAATACTTGAATGAAACAATCCACTTAAATGCAGTATCACCAGCCTATATATTGCCAATAGTCTGATATGCATAACTGCATACCGTAGGTCACTGATGAAATGCAATGCATTGTGTTGTAAACGTGGACTTGGAGTTGAGTCCATGTGTAAGGCCATCTCTTTGTAAAGCCATCAAAGTCTGGTGTCATGTTTGCAGATGTGTAGCTATGGATGGGCCTGGCTGGGCCTAGGTTTGTCTGCGTCTTGCCTAGGCCCATCCAATCAAATGGCTGTTTAAAAAAAAAAGAAGCTCTTATTTAAATTACTTAATATAGGGCATTCACTACTGTTTCTTACTAGTAGTTGTCAACTACTCCCAAAAAGTAGTTTGTGGGAGCTGTATCAAGTCATAGCATCCTCAATTGGCTCTGAGAGCCATAAATGAGCCACAAAGTGATTGAACTAAACCCCGCTAACTTCCTCTGCACAGCACTTATACTCATGATATTGTAGTTTTGCTTATCCACACTGGTGGAAGAAGTACTCAGATATTTACTAGTGCTGTTACTAGTAAAACTAGTAACAGCACACTGTAGCTTTTGATATGTTTACTTCCAGTAAACCTGTTTTTATGGCGTACCAATGCCATATCACCATACTACCAATTTCACGTATGGATGAATCCTCCTCCTTAAATTATACTGTATAGTCTGGTTTGCCCACACGTCCATGTGCCTCCGGGGTAAACTGCAGGGCTCCGATGTGAAGGTGGTTAAAATTTGACCTCAACAGATTGTGAGACATGGCACAAACACGGTGGCACAGTCGTAGTGCTGTCGCCTCACAGCTAGAAGGTCCTGGGATCGATTCCCGCCTGGGACATGGTTGGTTCTCCCATGTCTTCAGTGCTGGGATTTCGTGAACGGCCCTTTCTGTGTGGAGTTTCCATGTTCTCCCCGTGCTCCCTGGGGTTCCTCCATTTATATACACTGTATATATAACCCCTCTAAAAACATGGAAGAAGACCGTCGCCTGACCAGCGGCGGTTGGAACGAGGTGGTCCCGGGCGCTGCACTAGCTGCCCACCGCTCCTGGCCTGACCGTGGAGGAAGATGGCCATGGATGGGTTAAAAGCGGAGGACCAATTTCACGGCGACACCTATGGGGGCGTGTGTGTGTGTGTGGGGTGGACTGGGAGGGCCGCCGTGCACGGGTGTACATGCATGGTGTGACCGCGACAATAAAGACGGGG
>OMOU01075736.1:0-17765 GCA_900312585.1 Malacocephalus occidentalis | reverse complement strand
CTTGGGCACCACCAGGATCTCATCCCCGTCGCAGATGCTGTAGGAGTGCAGCGCCCGTGTGCTGTACTTCATCTCCTCGGGGCCAAACGCGCTGCACACATCCTTGTCGATGTAGTAGACCCTCATGTGGTTGGTGGGCAGCTGGACCAGCTCCTTCAGCTGCTTCTTTAGCTCTGCCACCGTCTGGTCCAAGCGTACATTCACCTGGTGACAAACGCCCACCATATGTGAAGTTCACTTTAGAAATGTCATTTTTACGTTTCATCCATGTCGTAATTAATTGGGAGAGCAACTTAGGGTGTGCACAGCAATAGAAGACACAGGGGTTGTTTAAATATTCATAATACCAATGTTGTTTATCTAGTGTTAGTGTGGTTGTATAGCAAGCCACACTCATTATTAGTGTGAGAAAAGCATTTCTGCGAATATATAAATTGTGGAAGCATGCCATGCACAATTTCTAAAAGAATTAGACCCTTTTTTTTTTTAAATAGCAACTTTAAACAACATGTCGTTTTCCAAAACATATCGTTTTCCAACATTCAATGGTTTAATGTCATCTGTTTCATAATTGATAGCAGCACTATTCACCCCATTCTGTAACTGCAATTATTCTCTAGCTCTGATCTATCTCTCCAGCATCACCCATGTCCCTGCTCCAGTCTCAATTATCTAATCACAGGTTTTGGGATGAAATAATCGAATGAATCAGATTTGAATCTCACCCTTCTAACCTCTCCTCCACCACAGAAATTGGCCTGGAGTCCATTGCAATCCATATAGCAATTAATCTGTCTCAGGTAGAATTATGATCCTTTTACATCAGACCAATAAACGGACAAACTGCTTTTATGAGTATTTTATGCTCCTTCATTTCAGTATCCTATGTATTATTATTATGATTATTATTATTATGTATAGAGCGTTCCTTAGCACTGTGTAGGTAGAGTATCATAGACTTTGCGGTCTTTGATGCAAATATGTGGCATTTTCCACTAAGAATAGGGCCGGTGAAAAATTATTTATACTAAAATATCTTATGTATTTAGATGTATCCAGGTGTAAAATAGTCTTGTGAATGGCAGTTCACGGAGGGTGAAGGAAGTGGTTGTCAGGAAGTGACAGGAAGTCACAGTGGAACACACGTTGAATCGCCAGTGCAATTCAACATTACTTGCCATTTTGACAGAAGAATTTGCAAACGCGGGAGAGGAGCTAACAGAGTGCCCGTTTTGGTTTATGATGGTGAGGCCAGCATCATCAATCAGCCTAAATGGCAATTATATCTCTGGGGAGAGAGCTCTTCTTCCAGCCAGCAAGATATTGGTGTTGTCCCCACTAAAGGATCACAGTATAATCAGTAGCTATCCAACATGAAAGGCGCAGAGAAGCAGGACAGGTTCAAGGTGAAGCCGACAGCTCTTCTGGTGGTGAGTCATAATTTGTTTATTTTACCGATGCTTCACGATGCGCCTTGGCAGCACACACTTTCCACACGCGTAGGCATTGGGATGCTGTGTGGGCAGGTCCAGCTCTAACACCATCGTCAAGTTTGCTGACGACACAGTGGTGGTGGGCCTGATCTCTGGTAACGATGAGAAGGCCTACCGAGAGGAAGTTGCTCAACTGTCACCTGTCTGGTACCAAGACAGCAGCCTCATGCTGAATGTCTCCAAACGAAGGAGTGTGGACTCACATTTACATTACATTACATTTAGGGCATTTGACACTTTTATCCAAAGCGAGTACATTTGTTGAAGGAGACAGCAATATGTCGCTGTGGTTCATAGATAAGAATTGAGGTTTCAAGCATTCATAGTTGCAAGGTTGCCTGCATTATAGCTGGAATAAGAGCAGACGTAACATTCAGAGGGCATTACCAACATCTAAGAACATACAATGCTATTGCCAAGACAGATAAACATGCAAGTTAGTGCTAGGTTTTAGGAGAGTCCATTCTACAAGATCGGGCCACATAGGTGATGTTGGCATTGCAGCACAGCTGGTCGTCCAGTACCACGCCAGGATTCCTTGCAGTCGGTGCAGGGGATACTTTAATGACCTCAATGGTAAGTAGGTACAGCTGAGAGCAGTCTTTCCCCAGCATGAAGAGATGCTCGGTCTTGTCTAGGTTAAGCTTCAGGTGGTTGGCAGTCTTCCATTTGCTGATGTCAACCAGGCATATAGAGATGCATTTTGCGATTTGGGTGTCAGAGGAAAGGAACTGTTGGGATGTCATCTACGTAGTGTAGCAGATGATGTCCCTCCATGTTGCAACATGGAGGGACCACCAGCAGGGCCATCTACATGGAGTGTGTGACCTTGAAGCCAGACTGATGAGGGTCTAGCAGGATGTTTTGAGAGAGATGGGAGGATTGTTCTGTAGAGACAGCACGTTCTAGGTTTTGGAGAGGAATGGAAGGAGGGACACAGCTCTGTAAAACCTGGATGTCAGTGGTGTCAAGGGTGAGTTTCTTGTGTGGCTTGATTCGCGATTCTCGATTGTCTTGAAGGCAGTTGGAAATAGGTCTGAATTGACAATGAGAGGTGTCTATTAGGGTAGTGAAGGGCTGGATGTTGCCTGAAATGTCTTGGATTAGATTAGATTAGATTCAACTTCATTGTCATTGCACAGAGTACACATGCACAGAGTACAATGAAATGCAGTAATCTGGAGAGACGCTGAGCCTCGCGTTCACACGCCACCATCTTGGTCAACATGGGATTGGTTGTATGTCACAAAACTTGATTTCTTCAGAGGAGAGAGAGGCGATGCAGGTAAGGCTGACAGGGGTGGGTGTAGGGAACGGGAAGCAATTTTAAGGTTTCTGTGGGAGGTAATGATGTGAGGAATAGTGGGGAGGGTGGTGGGAGATTTTAGGGGAGGGAGAGAAAGCAACAAAATGGTGGTCAGACACAGGGACGGGGGTAACAGAGAGTGCCGAAATGGTGCAGGACCTTGTGAAGACAAGGTCGAGTTGGTTCCTGGCTCTGTGAGTTGAGGGAGAAGGGGTGAGCGTCAGGCCGAATGTGGCAAAAACGTTTATGAATTCAGGTGATTGTAACTTCTCTGGCTGGATATTGAACTTACCCAGAACAAAAAGTGGGGTACCATCTACAGGAAATAAGCTGAGGAGGGCATCCATCTCATTGAAGACGTTGCCGAGGAGGCCTGGTGGTCGGTTGATTACGGCAATGTTGAGCTTGATTGGAAGGGTAACAGACACAGAGTTCAGCATGTACAGCCATTGCAGAGCCGGTCAGGTGTTCCAGGGAAAGGACAGGGAGTCCTGTTCCCCCACCTCGCCCCGAGGGTCGGGGGGTGTAGGAGAAAGAGTAGATAGTGGAGAGGGCGGCTGGAGTGGCAGTGTTTTCCTCCTTTACTTCAGTTCCTGCTTGTTCTTGGGGCATTTTCCCTTCGGTTTTGTCTTCAGCAAGTGAAATGCATGCTCAATCGAATTCAGGTCAGGTGATTGACTTGGCCATTGCATAACATTCCACTTCTTTGCCTTAAAAAAGTATTTGGTTGCTTTCGCAGTATGCTTCGGGTCATTGTCCATCTGCACTATGAAGCGCCGTCCAATGAGTTCTGAAGCATTTGGCTGAATATGAGCAGATAATATTGCCCGAAATTCATCCTGCTGCTTTTGTCAGCAGTCACATCATCAATAAATACAAGGGAACCAGTTCCATTGGCAGCCAAACATGCCCACGCCATGACACTACCACCACCATGCTTCACTGATTAGGTGGTATGTTTTGGATCATGAGCTTTCCTTCTCCATACTCTTCTCTTCCCATCATTGTGGCACAAGTTGATCTTTGTCTCATTTGTCCATAGGATGTTGTAAAGGCTTTTTTAGATGTTGTTTGGCAAACTCTAATCTGGACTTCCTGTTTTTGAGGCTCACCAATGGTTTACATCCTGTGATGAACCCAGTTGTTTTCAGTGGTCTTCCAGGTCTTTTGGTGTTGCTGAGCTCACCGGTGCGTTCTTTCTTTTTAAGAATGTTCCAAACAGTTGATTTGGCCACACCATGTTTTTGCTATCGCTCTGATGGGTTTGTTTTGATTTTTCAGACTAATATGGCTTGCTTCACTGATAGTGACAGCTCTTTGGATCTCATATTGAGAGTTGACAGCAACAGATTCCAAATGCAAATAGCACACTTGAAATTAACTCCTTTTATCTGCTCCTTGTAAATGAGATAATAAGGGAATAACACACAACTGGCCATGGAAAAGCTGAGCAGCCAATTGTCCCATTACTTTTGGTCCCTTAAAAAGTGGGAGGCACATATAGAAACTGTTGTAATTCCTACAAAATTCACCTGATTTGGATGTAAATACCCTCAAATTAAAGCTGAAAATCTGCAGTTAAAATCTTGTTCGTTTCATTTCAAATCCATTGTGGTGGTGTATAGAGCCAAAAAGATGGAGTTGTGTCAATGTCCCAATATTTATGGACCTGACTATATAAAGGGATTTTCTCAAAGCGTTTTTATAATTAGTGCTTCGAATTCACCCATTAATACACCGATGGCGGTGTAGACCATGCAAGGCAACAGCCAGCTCAGTGGGAACAGTTAGAGTTGGATGTCTTGGTCAGGGACACCTCGACACTTAGCTCGGAGAAGCTGGGGATCTTCATTCAATCAATCACAAGTGTCCCAGGGACTTGAAACGTAGTGTGTTTCCTATTAGCATTGCTAGCATTAGCATGTTAGCATGTTCACAGAAAATTATGAAGAATTTGGTACCACTTTGACCACAGGGGGATATAGTTTTAGCATTTATTATTTTGACTAAATGTTCTAATAGACAGGTACACACAGCACAGCACTACTACTACTTCAGTTTGGATGAAAACTAAGTAACTGTGCATCTCTGTGATAACTGACCTGAACAACCTTGTCCTCGCAGTGCACTTCCACCTGGGCGCGGCATTGGGGTCGAAGGTCAATCTCCGCCAGCGGCTCCAGTTTTCCATACTTTTCCACTAGGCAGTGGTATCTAAGAAGAAGAGAGTCTAAGTGAAGAGAGATACACTTGGATATATAGCTGAATGAGATTTGCATTTTGGTCAAAGATTTAAAAAAAAGTAAAATGTGCCGACTTATGACAAGACAAACTACGTGAATGGCAAATATAATGTCGAGAACATCGAGCCTTGAGGCTCTATATAGAGGACATTTTCTATATAGAGGACCAATTGTGCATGGATGGTCCAGGGACACCTCCCCAACATGGCCAGCCAACTCCCTCCCCCTCCATCCTGGAGACCAGAAGCCTGGGCTGGTGTCTTGACTGGTGGAGGTGTCTCTGGGTGCGGGCCGTCCTTGGGTTGTCTGAGTGAGTGGGAATTGGCAGCCAGGCTGTGGTGGAGCTCGCTGGAGGGCCTGGAACAGCCCCCGGTAGGGCCATCCTCTACCAGGCGACATGGCCCCATCTCTAACCTAGAGTGTCGACCTTTGGCTGCTGTCCTTTCTGGCTGAGGCATGGCTGGGTCTCGTCAGCTCCAGGCTGGTTGCAGGGGTTGCTAGCACCAGGCGGTTGCCCACACTGCCATGAGGGAAGGGCTGGTGCTGGGAGGTGGCCGTGTGTCCCTTTGTCCTGGAGGGCCCCACATCGGGCGCCAGTATAGCAAAGCCTCTTTGTTGCCACAATGCCACATCAGTGGCTTAGTTTGAGGCTGCACTGATATGAATTCCGTTTTTCAGTTCCAGTATAATGTATCCCTGTGTTATGTCCAGCATATAATCAAGTAGCTCGTTCTGGATGGTTTTGGATGTACCTTTGAAAACCGTAGCATTTTCTAGGTGCTCCTCCATTGCAGTGTCCAACGACAACATTAAATGACCAAGCATGGCTAGTTTCATAGCACACTGTAAATGTCCTTTGCTTGACTCGTGTTTCTTCGCTTGCTCCGAAAAGTGCTTTAAATCACTCACACCAGTAGTTGTCTATAGATCCCCTCGTGCTCCTGACCGTGACAGAAACAGTAGACACGGAAGACAGAAAACTATTCCTTTTTGAGGAGCCATGATTTTTTCTGGTACCATGTTCGGGAAAAAAGTTCTGTTGAATGTTTTCTGGTTAATTGGGAATGAATCAGAAACTCGACACTTTTTGAGAGACTTTTCGTCACTGACTGCCAGTCGTAGTCTGAACGTGCGGACGAATTCAAGACAATTGTAATTTTAGAGACCAGGGCTGCAGAGTAGAGCATAGGGCAGTCTAATACCGTCCCCAAATGAGCCTTGTAGTTCTGTCATTGACCACAGGGAGCTATGATAAATCAAGCACTAAAATGAGATCAATTGAGTCGCTGGTTGAAGATCATGTGTGTGTGTGTGTGTGTGTGTTATGTTATTCTTGCCTGGTTTCTGTTCAAGAAACCACACAAGAATAACAGTAAGGAAGGAAGGTTCTTCCAAGACAGGTTATGTGTGGTGTGAAGACCAAGCGTTGGATGCAAAGGAAGGGGCAGGACTGCTCCGTTGTTGGGGCTGATGCAGCTGTGGGTGGTGAGCATAAAGAGGAAGCGGATGTCTGCCCTGCTTTCCCCCAAGGTGAGACTGGGTGTTGACTGTAATTGAGCTGGGGCAGCTACAGGCATGTGCATGCCGTCTACCTGTATGGCAGCTCCTCCTCGGGGTAACCCAGGTGATAACGTATGAAGAAGCGCTCTGCGTCTTCCCGCTCGCCCACGCTCACCACACTGCCATTCAGAGAGGAGATTGAAGGAAGCCTGTTGAGAGAGAATGAATGAATAAATACAGAATGTATTCATTGATTGATGATATTTATGTGAATAATATTGGCAAGAAATATAAACAGGTATATACAGTATACCACTATATATACAATATATATATATATATCACTGAAGTAGAAACATATTATTCGTTTGGACTTCACAATGGCAAGGAAAATAATACTCATAGAGAAGTGAGAAATTAGAAATTGTTGCCCATCAAAAAGCCTAAACAGCTATATTGGGCCCAGGATTCCTGGGTCACTCTAGGACAACAACACATCAGAGACATGGTGTACTGGTGTCACATACTTCATTTGCCCTATATTAAGGTGCAGTGGCTTGGTGTACATGTGGAAGTATATGTTTGATGATGTAGTGTGTCAAGATGTATTCAAAGCTCAGAAACATTATACAGTTGATGTAGTGTATGTATTGTATGTCATTTCCCCTATCAGAGTTCGACAAAGATAAAAGATAAATTATGACTGGTTACTGCTTAAAATCTAAATTGGTTATATAGCTCACACCTTTCAAACGCAAACTCCATTGGCAGCCAAGCCATTAAAATAGGCCTAGTCCATTTTTGCCATTAAGCTGTGTACCTGCTCTTTTTGACGATTTGAAAGTGTTTTAATTATCCTATGCCGTCCCTCGGGGGCACTCACTGAGCGATCATGAGGCTGCGCCTCTCCGTGTTGGTGTAGGTCTGCAGTAGGGGTATACCCTGCAGCCGCACCTCCTCCAGCTTGGGGAAGAAGTTGAGCTTCTCAATGTCCTCCCAGCTGTTCAGACCTGGGAGGGAGTAACAACAGAAACACGTGTAGGTCAACAAACAAGCAAACAAATGAACAAACCTAGGTAAATGTTCTGAAATTCACTTATCCTTTCTAAATATTTTGAAAAATATTAGAAGAGGATTTCAGAGAATCAGATGATGATTTTCCCCATAATTTATTACAGCATTCCATGTACATACACCATACACACGTATATTCATTGAAGTACAAAGTACAGCTTTCCCTTGTGTATATTGAGCCCAAATTGAACAGTAACAGTAGTCACTCATACAAGTAGTGTTTGTATTTTTGTGAATTAATTGAAAGCCATGTAGGCCAGATCTGTTCTAGTAAAGATCAAAACTGATAAAATCCATAATTTCTAAGGAAATTAAGTTCCAGTGCAATCACATATGAGCCAAAAATAGAGGAACTTATTTAATACTTTATTTATGTTTGAGACTTGAAAAAAGATAGTTACTGATTTGAAGAACTATTTGGGAGAAGTCTATTAAAACACACAAAGATTGCCAAGCCATGACGTAAATGTAACTGGTGTATTTTGGCCGCTGTGTATGTATTTTTTGTGTGCGAGTCAAAATCCGTAATTTACTTATTTAGGTTCGTTTTTAAGTTTAATCAAGGTGTGCATTATGCATTATAAAACTATACTCAAAATGAATTGCGATCCCAAGTCTTCCACCCGTCATGCCGATGTAGCTGACTATACGATGTATATCGACATACTTTGTTGGATCCCTCTGTGGTAGGTTGTGGTTATTTTATGTTATATTGAGTGGGTGTGGCTCTTGCTGGCTGGTTTAGACAAGGCCACCTGCCACCTCCACTTCAGCCAGCCAGACCTGTGTGTGCGTCTTCCTTTGGGGTTCATTGAATTCAGCCATTTTGTTATGGGACCAAAAAAAGCATCGTCCTTTCATACATTTTCATTTGCGTGTCTATCATGTGTCATGTCACTTGAAATGTCTGATCAATAGACTGGTGGTAACAGCTGGTTTCACACGGCACATGGGTTGGATGAAGGAAGCAGGAGGTCTTCATGTGCAACAGTCAAGACAGGACAGGTAGAAAGCTGTCATGAATGTGGGTGATGTTGCTGTCTGTTCTGCCCAGACAGAAGCAGTGCAGAACAGCTGATAATAGAGGTAGCCAAATTGTCAGTGTGTTTGTATCAGCGATTTGATCTTGTTGCTGGCACTCACTTTGAATAAGGGACTATTAATAAGACATTGGATATTCTTTGAAAGTAATTCACAAACTATTAATTACAAACTTTCAAGACTTTATAGGAACCATGGATGTTGTTATTTTCATGCACTCACATACTGATCACGACAGTTGCAACACTTTAGCCATAAGCCAATAGCAAGGTCCTAAACCAGCCAATAGGCAAACAACAGAAAACCTGAGCGGTCTAATATCCATCCCTCCTGACCTGAGTTGTGCAAGTTGATGCTACGCAGGTTAGGGAAGAGGCCCTCCAGGACTTCCCCACTGTCCTCTATGGAGGCCAGAATGTTGTTGGCCATCACCAGGGTGTCCAGGCTGGGGAACATGGAGCCAAACTTGCGCACCTCCTCCCAGTCCCGGAGGCTGTTATCGGTGACGTGCAGCAGCCGCAGCGTGGGGCAGAGCACGGCGGCGGTTGGCACGCTGTCGTACTTGTTGCGGCACAGGAACAGCTCCTCTAGCCTGGCAGCGGTGCAAACAGTTAGGGCAAGTGCGAATGTAGCGCCCCCTTGAGATAAAATTGACATATATTGAGAGAATGTGAGTAAACATGAGGAGAAATGATTGAACAGAAAATCTGTAAGTGGTTGTAAGTCGTGTTACAGAAGGCGGGCTTTAGATTAATTTTTTTTTGCTCCAAATATGAAACATTTTCCACTTGCGGGCGGCAGTAGCTCGGGAGGAAAGAGCGAAACCCAGCGGCACAACTGCAGTCATGGTCATTCGAAAATGACACGCACATAACAAGCTCTTAAATGAAGGGCTTACTCAGGCATGTCCCGTGTGAGGTCGAAGACTGTGTCCCAGGACACCTGTGTGTTGTTGAGGATCAGACGGCGCACATGACAGAAGGCTTGGCCGCGGTTGGGCCCCAGTGCAACGCCGGCCAGCGGGTTGAAGCTCAGGTTGAGGAAATCCAAGTTGGGGATGTTGGAGACGATCTTACTGATCTGCAGACACACCACAGATGTTTTTTGTGTGTAAGAGAGATCTCAATCGAGCTTAGTTGAAGAGGTCAAATGTGTCTTTGTGTTAAAGGTAGAGTGTTAATACCTCTCTCCAGTCCTGGAGCGTGTTGTGAGACAGGTCCAGCTCCACGACATGGGTGCAGAAAGCTGCAATCTCCACCTGGTCCCCGGCCCGAGAGATCCCACTGCCATTCAACACCAGTATACTGGGCAGGTTTAGCCGGTCTGAAAGTCACAAGCCACATTCACTTCTGCTTTCGTGTGTATGTGCGTGTGTGTGGATATATGTAGGTTTTTATTCATTTAATGACAGGTAGGAGGGCAACTTGGTGGCTCAACCCACTAACACGTCAACTACACTGGCAATCGTAGCATGTCACTACAGTTGGCTGTATCGTAAACGACAGATTCACTTTTCTTCAAAGTAAAATGTATGAAAATACTATTGAAATGTACGTTTTGTTATTTTCTATCACCAGAAAATAAACTAGTCTCATCTAGTCTCGCAGAGCCCGACTTACCGTGGTGACACAGTGCAAATGAACCGACGAGGCTTTAACCAAAAAAAAAGCACCGCATTAGAATTTGGGGCATTCCCCGACTACATTTACAGGGTGAGATTTTCTTGTTCAACCTATCCGAGATGCAGTGAACTCCATGCTCGAGATTGAAATATGCTGTTGTCTGCTTTAAACATGTCCTAACCTGCTATGTTAAATAGGCCACCATATGCATTTTAAACAACTCATCATGTGTAAAACAGGCAAATGTAGGGGTCTTCCTGTGTCGCTCGCTACTTAGAGGGATAGAGAGATGTACTTGTGCTGTTTCCATAAAATATGCACAACCATGTTATCGCTGTGGACTCTGAGTTTGGTCCTGATGTTTGATTCTTTACAAAGGCTAAATATGTCCCAGGTCACACTTATACACGACGGAGGGAAATTGGGACAACCAGGAGTAAACCCTAATATTGCTTTGTTCAGCTACATATTGCTTTTGATCTTCTTGCTGTTCAGGGCAGGCCCTGTTCCTAACCTCTCATGGGGGAGCCTTGAGGTCCAGCAGTTGGCACCACCACTATCCCCATGCCAGGCCCCCGGCGGTAGGGGAAGTTCTCCGGGCTGTACTTCTCACTGATGGCCTCCATGAAGGTGCGGCCTCTCTCGTGGTCCGTGAGCTTGGCTGCTTGCTCCCACATCACAGTTTCTCCCTGGTCTGGGGAGCAACACAGGAGGGAAAGACATAGACATGGACCATGTGGAATATTTGTCTCCCCAATGTCCTCCCACTCCTTGATGGAGGGGTCCCTCCAAACAGAACGGAGGGGCAAAAGATACACTATGAAATTGGACACACTCTGACTGACTTGTAAATGGCACGTGTAGACATTCTAAAGCAGCAAACGTATTATACATGTTGTGAGCTATGAGGGGCGTGGTTAGCATTGACAGGCAATGACAGGGGGAGCGGAGCGGCAAAAGGGCCTGGAATTTAACACAGCTGTAGCAAATTAGTGCAATTAACGGAATGCTATTTAATAACTGTGCACTCTTCCTGCAGTAGAGGCTGGGTACGGACGGCAGGAGAGAACTCCGCCAGGAGTCCGACGGTGAACCTCTCTCTACGCCCACAAACCAGCAGACTACATGCGTTACAGATTATTGTGTATCATTGTAATTTAAACACGCCGTAGCGAGTTTTGTTGATTATTAAAAAAAGAGACTCCGTCATTCCGGGAGAACCAAGAGAAGCCACAACCTTGGCATTGTGGTAATACGAGACATTGACATAGAGGCCCTGACCGACAGACTCGGCCTGACAGAGGAGGGACACAGGAGGCGATTTAGAGAAATACGGTGGGAGAACGGCACCCGGCCTTTTGCCTCGGCTGGGATGGCACAGGATGATGGACGCCGCAGGACGTTGGCTGCGGCCAGACGAGAGGGACTCTCGGCAGTTGCTGGAGGAGGTGGTGCGAGAGGGTTTCGTACAGGCGATACCCCCAGCAACAGCCGAGTGGTTAATGTGCCACTGGCCAACGTCCCTGGACACCGCGATTGTCCTGGCTGAAGACCACATGGCCCTTCCAGCACGATACAGCAACAACAACCGCCAAGCCCCACCCCCACCTCCCCGGCAGTGGCCAGCTTCGTCAAGCAGGGTGGGGCCACCAGTGCACACTGGCTCCCCGTCACCAATCCAGAACCCCTTCCCGCTGCAGCGCCCCAATCACCAAGGCAGTTAGAAGACGGACCCAGCCTCCGCCTCAGTCCCAGGACCCCTACGCAGAGCCTCTCTGATGTCAGGACCGGAGTGTGGCTGCTGCGACGTAGAGTGAAGGCTACGGTTAGTTCCCGCCTGGCATGTTCCCTCCTATTACGTACCAATTGCCCTTTTTTTTTTAAATGCTGTAGCAGACTTGGGGGATGTGCGCTCACGACAGGTAGGGGCGTGCGGAAGTTACGCCATGCTCATCGGTGATGCAAGGTCGCCGGACACAGTTCCAGGGGGGTGTAGAAGTGAGCCAGTTGCTCGTACCAAAATGCCGCCAGATGATTTTTCAGGCAGCTCATCAGAGCCCGATGGCGGACCACTTGGGGGCTGATAAAACACACGATCGAATTATGGCCCAGTTCTATTGGCGGGCATTTACGCAGACGTACAGCGGTGGTGTGTGTCCTGTCGTGAGTGTCAGCATAGCAATCTCCATCAGCTATACCCAAAGCCACTTTGGGTATAGCTGATGGAGATTCCTTTCGAAAGAATTGCGATGGATCTCATCGGGCCATTAGACCGTAGCTCACGGGGTCATCCCTTTATAGTACCGCAAAGAGCCTTTATTGGAGGCAGGCTTATATTCAAAAAATGTGTCTCATGGATATCATTTTTTAAATAAGAATCTTTTATTGCAGAACATTGCACACATTGCCACATAAAAACAAAAAGAAACAATTTGGTTCAGCCGCAAATAACATGGAACAGCACCACGGCCCTCACGTAGGGAAAATACAGCCACTCAACAAAACAACCCTGGTAGGACATTACCGTAATACAGTACGAGGTGAAAGGTCGTTGCGTTTCGAGCCAGCCCCTGCTAGCCACAAACTCCTTGCCGGCTCCATCACCCACTGAAGAGTAGATCTCCTTTGCGTTGCTTTGGGTCATTTTCCTCGAGACTCTGTTGCGTTTGTCCCGCATTAAGGAGATCCAATCCGAAAGTTCAGCTGCTAACTCCAAGCTAACTTTCTTTCGCCCAGCACCAGCGCTGATCTCCCCTTGTTGGCTAAACGCAGTTCATCCTTCTGCTTTCTCCAATATCGGATCCTCTTTGGGTCGATGCCAAAGCGGCTTACAGCTTGCTCTCCCGAATTTTCCGCCACATACAACAATAACTTATCTTTCAAATTGAATTCAAACTTTCGTCTGGTCGGCGCCATGTTTGTTATACTGTATAACAGGCACCAGGATTTTACCGTATTAACCATCACTTTTTTACTTTTTCGTTTTTTGTATTGGAGGCTATTTGTCTGTGTTGACCACTATAAGAGGCCACTATTAGAGGATTTACGGTAGTCATTGTAGATTACGCAATGCAATACCCGGAGGCAGTGCCCCTAAGCTCTATCTCAGCAAAGAGTGTAGCACAGGATCTCCCGCGTTGGAATCCAGAAAGAGAAAGAGATATTCTGACGGATCAAGGCACCACATTCATGTCACGCACCCCCGCAAACTTTACCGATGGGTTAGTGGAGCGGTTTAACAAGACTTTAAAGTCCATGCTGCGCAAGTTCGTGCACAAGGATAGTCAGAATTTGGATAAGTGGCTTGACCCTCTATTATTTGCAGGCCTCCATGGGGTTTTCCCCGTCTAAACTGGAGCTGTGGCAGAGAACCGAGGTAGCTGAGTTACAACAGCGGTTTACAAATGTCTTCTCCCCCCTACCAGGCCGCACCACACTCATTGAACACCGCTTACAGACGTCCCACGCGTGTCAGTTAGATTACGGCCGTACAGATTACCCACACACAAAAGAAAAATGATGAAGGACGAATTTAAGGCCATGCTGGAGTTGGCCGTTATAGAAGAGTCGCATAGCGCATGGGCTAGCCCGATCGTTCTGGTGAATAAGCCGGATGGGGCTATCCGCTTCTGTGTCGACTACCGCAAGATGAATAGTGTGTCCAAATTTGAGGCATACCCCATGCCTCAGGTTGACGAGCTCCTGGATGGGCTAGGCACGGCTAGTTTTTTCCGACACTGGATTTAACCAAGGGCTACTGGTAGATTCCCTTATCTACAGAGTCCAAGGAGAAATCGGCTGTATGGCTTATACCAATTTAAAATGATGCCATTCGGGTTGTTCGGGGCTCCGGCCACGTTCCAGCGGCTCATGGACCGCATACTATGGCCGCATGCGGAGTATGCCGAGGTGCATCTCCGCCGGGTGGCGGCCTTCCTTGAGTCGCTGAGATGGGCCGGGCTCACGGCCAAACCGAGGAAGTGTGTAATTGGGTGGAGGGAGGTATGGTATTTGGGTTACCACTTGGGCGGCGGGAGAGTGCGTCCGCAGCTGGATAATACAGATGCCGAGGCCCAAGACAAAAAGACAGGCGAGGTCATTCTTGGGGATGGCCTTCGCGCACCTGACCAGCCCTTTGACGGACATCATCCGAAAAGGTACCCCCAGGAACAGATCGGATCCAGTCCAGTGGACCGAGCAGTGCCAGCTGGCCTTTGAGGAAGTGAAAAAAGCTCTGTGTGGGAAGCCTGCGTACACACGGCAGGAGAGAACTCCGCCAGGACTCCAACGCCGAACCATTCTCTACGCCCACAAACCAACGGACTACATGGACTATTGTGTATCATTGTTAATTCAATGTGCTGTAGCAAATTTAGTTGATTATTAAAAGCGTCTTTATTTTTGACAAGCAACTCCGTCCTCATTCCGGGAGAACCCAGAGATGCCAAGACCATGGCATTGTGGTAATACGAACCCTTGCTACATATATACCCTGCCACACACTGCCATACAATGCCACACCTGTCAGGTGGACGGATTATCTCGGCAAAAGAGAAGTGCTCACTAACACAGATTTGAACACGTTTGTGAACACAATTTGAGATAGGCCTTTTGTGTACATAGAAAAACTATTAGATCTTTGATTTGAACAAAAGTGTTTATATTTTTGTTCAGTGTATTTATTTATAGGAACAATAAGGCTGATACCTCCATTGTAAGGCAGCATCAAAGATTTTGTTATTTAACTAAAATAACATATACAATGTGAGGTACAGTAAAATTAGGAATCCAATGTAATATGCCCTTGTAATTTCTAATACAAAAGTTAAAAAAGGCATCACCCGTTTCAATTATGCTTTTTAAGACGATATATTTGAATATTTTAAACACGTTTGATTAGATAGCCTACATTGGTGTTGCTCTGTAAAAAAATGATGGGCAGACATCCAAAGTGTGATCTACAATGAGAACAGCTGACTATCAAGAAGTAGCAGACACTCACCCTCAGTCTGCCATTTCCTACAGCTCAGTCAGTATCTCACCTGCAGAGGCTTTCACCTCCACCTGCCCGCTGTCACAGCTCATGGTCCGCTTACGCTTCTGCACAGAGGGCCTGTGGGAGGGACATTCATTTACTTAGATATCTCCTGTTTGGTTTAATTCAGTTGCAGATTCATTCATTCTATACTGGCCTGGCACCGTGAGGGGTCTTGTCAGTTGTATTGTTTGCCCCCTTTGTTTTAAGTTTTATGCATCTATGGAGAAATTGCAAAAACAACTAAATGATACATGTAACTTTGGCTGAGGCGGTTGTTTCAGAACCAGCACAAATCTGTCACTTCATCATGATTTGCTAGGAATGTTAATGAGACGGAAGACCTTGAGGAAGAAGATTGGTCTGCAACACACACCAACAACAACACAGCTGTAGACCTATTCACGACTATATTCATGACTATAGTTTCATTCATTCTTACTCCAGCGTGGCTGTTCACTGAACACAAGAGGTCTCCTGAAGAAATGCGCTTCCCTCTGTGGTCGGCCGTCACCTTATTCGTCTCCAGACAGGCTGTAGGATGTGAAGTGGCTTCCAGTGGACACGTATAACTCAGCACATGATGCTGCAATGTGAACAGGTTCAAATGTCAACCGACTGATATTTACACAGCTTCTAAATAGGTTGATTCAATTTGTTAATATTTGTCTCATATTTCATATTCATCTTCATTAATATTCCTTTCTTATTTAGACATGGTCATCCTTGGCAAACCAAACAGACGTTTGGAGCGCAGCTGTGAAAGCAGTCCTTGTCGACCGACAGCATGATGAGGCCGGATTCTGTCCGGTACTGTACTGATGAATACTTTCTTTGAAAGAAACAAGTAAAATGAGATTTCAACTCATTTGAGGTGCCACTAACATCGTTTTAACACATACATTAGAATTGTTTGGTCTGGTACACACATATTAGCAAATAGGCTCTTAATGAATCCCACATTCATTGGAACAACCAATTGAACCACCAATTCTGACCCACAACAACATTAAAATGCCACAGATCCCAGCAGTAAAACAGATCCCTTTGTAGGTCATGGTGTGTAGCTACAGCTTTAATGTAACGACCTCCGTGATATGATGACATTTCATTGTCATCTCATGAGATCTGAGCGTGCAAGTCTACGGATATAACACTGAGACAATTACATTGCTTATCTTTAAGCAGTTACACATTGGCGATCAGAGGGAACAAAACGATCGACCGTGTCGTAGGGTAACCGACTCAAACACTGGATGTTGACAACGGTTGACAACAGTATCTCCAGATGACCCCCGCAGCATCTCGGATAATGCCCGCGTTTAAAAGACAACACCATCACCAATATATATGTTCTAGCCTCTCAAGCCTTCTCGACCAATTCGCCCGACAAGAGATACTTACGGTGTTGTTTACGAAGGCAATTCCGTCAACAGACCTTTAATTTCCACTTTGAATTCTTGATGTTGATAACAAACCAGTTGGAATAGTGCTCGGTCCCATCCAGGAAGTGACGTCAACCGCTTGCAGAGGGGTTTTCTGATCTAATTGATCTATTTTTTTTCTTCATATATTCTACATTCTATTAACCTAGTCGTTATTGAATGAAAAGTGATACTTGTCTTTTAAATACTATTTATTGTAAATACAAAATATATGTTTAGATGAGAAGCGAGCAATATGAAAGGCCTACAGAATTCGTCACTTAAAATGACTCTAACTAAAAACATGTATAAAATCTGGTTTTACATTAATAATCTAAAATTGACCACCACATAAACATGATTATGCTTGTGAAAAAAATGGTGTGTACACACACTATGTATAAAAGTGATCCTCGTTTCACGCTGAGTGTGATTCCATGTGATTCCACACCATTTTGCTCAGGTTTCTGTGGCGTTAAAGATAAAGATGAGACGAATAAGGTAACTACGCTTGCCGGACAGCAACGATGCTAAAGGACTAAAGGTGAACTACTATTGAACGTCCTCTAGGTGGTACTGTAATACCACCGGAACATATTTTCTTTAAGCAAACACATCTCTTCAAACAAACCAAAAACTGTGACTTAACTAAGCATATGGTTATACACAGTGCTTGAAGTGGAGGACAAAAGAGCCGGTACTCACATGTTCGCGTGTGTATCGTATACATTCTTACATTCTAAACTTCTACAGTGAATAACATATACTGGGTGATGTTTACAACAAATGCATCTATTCTCTATTTACAGTATGTTCTGGTGTGGTGTCACGCGCGCCAGGCCAACATTATTGGCACTACGTTACCGCTTTTATGTGGCATTTTCGACAAGAATCACGATGGTAAAAAAAGACGAAAGCCCTCAATCTCATATAGCATCAGATGATGTTCCGTCCATTTAACACTAATTACTTGTTAATCGTGTGTAAAACATAGTGAATGGCAGTTCAGATGAGGGGGACATAATAC
>OMOU01075731.1:0-10481 GCA_900312585.1 Malacocephalus occidentalis | reverse complement strand
CCAAGCTACACACACACACACACACACACACACACACACACACACACACACACACACACACACACACACACACATCTTTGTCTTGCGAGTCTCTTGGCCTCTCACGCACAAAGACTACCCCTCCCCCACACTGTGTCTGGTCTAACTGTAGTCACATGAATCAGTAGTAGAGTTGGCCCCTATTCACATGTTTGCCTCTAACAACACCATAGGACCATCACGTGATAGTGAAACAATCAGTAACGTGTGTGCTCAAGCAACTACTATGGCTTGGTTGAGTTTGCTATTTTGGACCCAATGGCTTATTCACAGATTGTGCAGCATAAGTCTCACTATAATGGGAGTATTCCTTGTATGTATGCCTTTACTTTGACAATATCCCGTTCTGAACAGGCATGGAATGGACACTAAACTGGCGTTTGTATTTCTGAGGACCCAAGGAAGTGTAGTGTGAAGTTGTTTGTGTGAACGCCTCCCAAGAAAGCGGCAAGCGGTAATCCCGGCGGCCACACAGACGTGCCGTTTCAAATGACAACCTTACGAATGGGAACATGACTAGTTTCACCAATTCCTTCACTAACACGAGTTTGTTGACCCCTTCCTGTAGTGATCAAGCTGTGCTAGAATGGAAGTGTGTGTCAAGTGTTTTAATATCTAAATGTTTACCAGCAGCTAATATCTCCTGGAAGCTTTATAAAGCAGTAGACTGGTGTTATCTAAGGCCAGCTATCTCATCCAGAGGGTTTGTTTCACATCCTATCTGGCTGTTTTCCTTCCCTCTTTTTTGTCCTTTGGCTCCACTCTTCCCTCCTCTCTCTTTTAACTCTTCCCTTGTATGCCACTATTTTCCTCCCCCCCATCTCTCTTCCTCCCTTGCTCCCCATCTCTCTCTCTCCCCATCTCTCACTCTCTTTCTCTCTCTTTCTCTTTCTCTTTCTCTGTCTTTCTCTCTTGCTGTCTTGCTCTTTCTTGCTCTCTTTCTCTCTCTCACTCTCTCTCCCCATCACTCTCTCTCTCTCTCCCTTAAACAAACCAATAACTCGGACAGAAATCTGTAATGGTGTGCCTTTTCGCTATCCCTGGTAGTTGGCTTTGTTTACAAAACTGTATCTCACATTAGCTGCCTAGCTGTGTCTGTTTACCAGACATACCAGCAGCTAATGAACAGCATTTCATTATAAAGAGAATAGAGAATGTGAAATACCGAACAATAAAAACTGATCTGAGTTGATGCCCACATTTTCCTGAAGTTGGATTTGTATGGTTGATGGCATATTAAGAACAACTGCATGTTGCACTGTATGGGGTGTGATGTATGGACTCAAATCAATAACCTGCCACTATTATGCCTCAATAATATTGCTAGAATGATGTGTAGTCTGCATTTGCCGGGCGTCAAGTATAGGCCTTCTTATGCTTCTTAAATCATTAGCTTGCTAACAATCTTGATCTCATTCCTATTTTTTGGACAAAACTAAATGTATTGTCTCGAAATCCTCCATATTTCTGCCACCATTAATTTCTTGGTTTAAGATGACAAAGATGTTTTTTCTTCTTTAAAGCAAACTCGATAGTGACTCAATTAAATTGCAACTGTGAAGAAAATCGTTGAAGGCCCTATGTGCCACGAGGTCCGAGGAGGATAGGTAAGGTGAAGAAAATGTTGTTATGGTATTGAATTATAATATCCATTATACTGTTATTAGCCATGCAACATGAGCATTTTTTTCAGAATTGGACATTATGTTGGCGGCCTCAAATGCCATACCGCACATCCTCAATTGTTACATTGTCATTAGAGAAACATTGTGGAAAAATCCTGATGGCAAAATGCTTGGAATAGGACAGCTACACTGTTCTCGGGTCCTCTACTGGGAAGCAGTGAGTGTGCCAAGTAAGCTTTGCACAACAAATAATGAGTAACATTTCCATGGTCATTATTGTATTGTGTGCATGTGTAGAGTACGTATGTTTGCATGCAATTTCTTGTTATATTTTTCTAACATTTTATGAGACCATTTCTGTTGGAATGCACCAGAGCCCTAGTGGAATGAGTGATCACACCAAAACATCTCTGTCCCCGTGCACATCAGCACACGCACATCAGCAGCGTGCACATGCACATCAGTGTGCGCGCACACACACACATACACACACACACACACGCACGCACAGACACGGCTGTAGGGAAGAGGGATTTTCCCATGTAGCGACTGCCCTAGATTCCACCGAGCCATCTCAATGCAACACTCTGCTATTATTAGAGCTGTATTGTGATGAGAAAGGTAGAGGCAGGAGAGGGACTGAGAGGAAGGGAAGGCAATGGGGGGGAGAGGAGGAAAGACATGAACACATGAATGAAACAATAACGAGACTTTGTAGGCTCTCTGAGTTCATTCATCCTGTCTGTTGTGCTTGGGGAGAGGCTAGGAAGAAACTAGGAGTACATTTGAGATAGAAACATGTTGATGAGGTCAATCTCAAACCCTCTCATAGGGTCGGATTTACCCATCAGAATTCATCATTTGACAGCCTATGACATTTTTTAATGTAACTATTACTGTTGCTATTAAATATAATCATTCACATGTCCTAAAATCAGTTAATTGTACTACCCACTCTTCTGTCCAAGATGATATTACCTTATTTTCAGGCTTCTAGAGAGCGACAATTTCTATTTAACTCAAATCCCCAAATGCACCGCATGGGGGAGCACCTTCCGCAGGTACACCACCAGCGTAGCTCGGACGTGGCTGGGACAGAGCTCAGAGTTGGGTCTCATCAACCACAACTCTGCTCTCTCCCGTGACTCCTTCCTATGTCAAATCTGTTAAGCTGTATAACACGACACACACTGAGAAGCGGCTCATTTAGGGCTGGCCCGAATACATCATGCAAAGCTGTGAATGATCCTTTAGACTTCTGATCAAATATTCAAATTGTCCAAACAGAAACAAAACACACACTATTGTGGATGAAGGATTGAAAAAAAAGTTTGCTACCTGGTCCATTCTTATTAAATTATTAGTGGGAGCACCACAATCGAAAACAATATCTAGAAGATTTAATTAATAAATATTATTATTACAACTAGTTAGTTTAAAGTCTGTTTTGCTGATTCTCACACCTAGGTTATTTGCATATTTGGGGCCCTTTACATTGTGTTTGAGATTGTGTCATCACTATACATTAAAGAACTTATGATGTTGTAGACCATTGCGGCTATCATGGCATGTCATTGATTAATAGGTATTGTTCGCTGTAGATCATTTGCAGTGATTAACAAAAAAAAGTGCTTCCATGTTGATTCCCATTCCCGACCTTGGGATATGTCGCACACTGTTTAGCTCAGAGCCTTCACACCCCAACCCAATAGGTGGTTTTTCACACATACAATGCCTTGACCCATAATTGATAGAAATGTACTTTATAAAGAACCAGATTGGTCTAGTCATTTTTCCGGTGGAGGAGAGGAAGCTGTCTATTTCTCTTTCTCTTCCTCGCTCTCTCTCTCAGCACTCCATACCTCCACTTCCATGTTCTTACACACACTCTGGTAGGCTTTTTATTGAGATGAAGAGATACTTGTAGAGAGATGCAAGGGACAGTGTGGTGCCACGGCCACCCTTTGCTGCCGGTGAGCAGAGGTGTGGAGAACTCCAAGACGCATCGTGCTGCGCACACGCTTCTGCATCACTGCAGTGAAGGAGCATCATCGGGAGTTTGGATGTAATTAGGCCCATCTAACCCTTCGTTCTGTCTGTCATATTATTTGCATCACTGGGTTTATACACACATAACAGCCTACTTTTAAATTATAGCCTGCTAACGTTGATTGTTTATTCTCCGGACAAGCGTGTTGTCAAAAGTGTCATGGACATGTTGGAGGATGTTGTATCCTGTGGGTTTTTGTGTATTTCATATTCCCTGTTATCGAGCATATTCATCAACCACATATAGTCACAACCAGCTAACAATCACACAATTGATTCACTCTCCTCACTGTTTATTATTTGCTAGCACATTTACAATTTTCAGCAGTTGCATTAGTGAAGGACTTATGCTAGTCTTGATAGCAACTCAATAAGCTATTGATTTTGGAGTTTTGATACATTTGGAACCGTGTCCTTACAGAACCGGGTCTCGATAACCAATAGCCGGTGTAAATTTGACATGACACAACAGATAAACATTGTTCACTGACACCAGCACATTTCACCTTATTTGCAGATAGGCCGATACCTGTCAACAAGGCGAATATCGGCCGGTGCCGATGTCGATTGCTACATCGTGGCATCCTTAAAAATAACTTGCATTTATGAGAAATCTTTTCCTCCAACAAGCTAACGTGAGGAGCATCTGTGGGGAATCTGTTGTCTGGAGATTGACAGCTTTTGCGCGTCATGATGGCCCTCGGCATCGTAAGGCCTGCCTCCAGGAAGAAAAGGCGGTTGCTTTTGCTGCTGTAACGTTACTGTGTGATACTCACGTATCATGTATTAGGTGTATATAGGGGAAACACTGCCAATAGGTAACCCTATTTAAGCCTGGTTTGTTTAATTCAGAGTGAGTGATGGTTGGTGATGGTTAGGTCACAGTTTACTTGAGTCATGAATCAGGGCACTTGCATATCTGCTTATTAGCGTTTGACATGCATGTGTTATCTTAGTCGGTCATTTTATGTGTTAATGTCAGCATTTTTTAATCGAATGACTAAATGCAACATCAATGCCTGGCTTAACCCTCAGTTGGCCCATAGGACTACATTTCTCTGTGACATTTAGTCAGATTTATCTGACTGCTTGCATTAATCAATGAAAAAGTAGCCATGTGCAGTAATATTGAAATTGAGTATGCGAAATGTATCAAGATGAATCTACAATCGTACATTTCGTTGACAAGTGAGTCATAATCAAATAGAATTGTGAGCCCAGTTAAGATTCAGTCTTAACTGAGCTAAAATAGTTTTTTTTTTACATGTGCATTTGCCATTGACTAGTGGCAGGTGTTGACTTTGGACCCTGAGTGTAACTCATCAGCCCTGCTCCGTTATAGTGGTTACATGAGGTTAGTGTTGCAAGGCAGTGCTCAGCTACTTTTTGTTATTATCATTTTATTTAACATATTATTTTTTACCTGATTTCCACTACAGCACTCACTGCATTTTCTGCACAAAATGTATTTTCTACATTTTGTTATAGCTCACCAGATACAGATGGACACTCGGATCGTGTCATGTTTTTGACTCCCTTTGTGTTGACTTCCTTCTGTTACTATACACTTGCTTTTAACACGCCATGTTTCTAGCTCGAAGTATGACATGACATCATTCAAATTAAAATGGCTGCACACCCATATAAATATGTTTTTTGTTTCACAGTGCATGACAATGTGTCCTCTTAGGACCTGTGTTAGTAGCTAGATGGTGCATAGATAGAAGTATTGTCAAAACAGCGGTGCATAATTTAAGTGCATGGTGCTTATAATTCACCAAGGAATGCCAAAAGGATATGTAATTAATGAGGAATTCATGGTGAGTGCCACAGCTTGGCTTCTGTTCGTTCATTCAACAGCTTCACTGCACATCCCAGAGACTCTGAAGCCAGACTCTTATCGTGTGGTCTTCCACATTAAACCAGGAGTGAACTTGTGTTGTGGTTTTAAAGCGGGGACATGCGTCTTACTCTCTTTTGATGCGAGAAACTCAAAAGGGGCTGGCCTTTTGCTGTAGCCACAGACCTTATTACAAGACAGAGACTGCTGTTATGATGGCTCTAAATGATTCACTCTCTTTTAGTGTCAGTTGTCCTAGCTGTCACGGCCGACGTTAGCCATTCAATAGTGCTACAAAGATATGTATGTAGTATTTTACTATGTGCTGTACATGTTGCTTAGTCCTATCTTACTGTCTTTCTCTCTCTACTGGCCTCACTTGTTTTCACACTCTCACTCAATCCTCCCTCCTCTTTCTGTACTATTCTGTTTACATCACTGAGTCTATACACGCACACATGCAAGCACACACACACGCACTCACACACACACACACACACACACTCACACACATTCCCTCTGTAGCTCAGCTGTCCAATCTTGGTAGCCCCCGTAGGTGAGCATGTGATTTGACCCTGCAGGCTGTTGAGGGGTCACAGCAGGCCAACCACTAAGCAGTCATGTTGACAATAGTCTCTGTGTTGGTTGTTTTTTTGCACCAAGTCACTGCTGGTCAGCTGGTCCCTCTGGCCACCATGCTTGCAATATTAGAAGCTTCTCTTCGTGTGGTAGCCATTTGAGCGGTTCAGCTACATTTCAGTGTAAAATAAGCTTAATTTTACCCTCCCGCTGTCTAGTTGTATTTCACTGTGTCTCTGTGTGTTTCTTGGTCTGATTGGTATTCTGGTGCAGTAGGACGCAGCAGCAGCAGCAGCAGCATCATTTGGCTCCGTTGTCAGGGAGGGGGTGGTTACTGCGTTACCAACATGGTTACCAAGGCTCCCGGTCGCCAGGCAGATTCAGTCACACAGCCTTCCCTTTCTGTCTCCTGATGTTGATTTTCCTCTTCTGCTTTGTCCGTGTTCCCATCGTACAAACCTACATCCAAAAAATTACATAATGTAATTTGCCGTATTCTCATAAATGTGTTTTGTGTACAATACCTCAAACTAGTCTTTTCTCAGTCAATTTTGTTGATACTTTATACTGGTGTCATATATGCAGGTAAATTGATAACATTTGACTACATGGCTGTGTGTATATACATTTAACTAGCTGCTTCTCCTGTGCCTTTTGTTCTTCCTCTTTCTCTGTTGCTTGCAACCAGTGTATAAATAAGATATTATACGCCCCCCCCCATCCATCTTCTCTTCTGTTTACCTCGCCCACCTCTCCCATTATGTTCTTTTTGTGTCATGATGTCATCTTGTATTGACACGGCTGTATCTGACCGCTATCCCCCTCCACTGATCATCCCCCATCTTTATTAAGGCCCACAAATAGAACACAATTCGTCACAAAGCGGTCGATAGTTTATTCAAATTGTGCATAGGAAACAATGTAATTAGCAGACTTGATACCATCAGATGATGTGAAAACAAATCAGGGTTCTCCCCAGACAATGTATTGGTGCCACCGTGCTCCTATCCAGCACCAGCACGTAACATGTCAACATAGGATTGTTGTGACTAGGGCTGGGTATTGAACTATCCAACGCGCCGGCCAAAATAATACGTGCCTCGTCATTCGGTTCCAAATTTCGATAACTCAAAAAAAGAAAGGGAATCCATTAATCATACAGCATGCTTGTACCGAGGGAGACACACAGGGAGTCCAGCGGTACTTTGGCGAGGCGGAGCTGTGTATGCTGTGTGCTGTGCTATGATGTGGTATTGGGATGTCTTCTTCAGACCCCTACACCCGCAGCACATACTGCCCCAATTAGGGAACTATTCCATGTTTTTAAATAAAATACATCTGAAGGTTCCATTTAGATTTTAGGCTTTTTTAAATGTATTTATTGATATGCTAACTTAATGCTAGTAAAGTTTTGGTAAAGGTTTTGAGAAGCGCTGAAAGTTCTAGCATGGCCTCCTGGCCATAACATAAGGAAAAACAACTGTAGTCTATTCTAAAATATATTCTATATATTCTATATATTTTAGAATATTATTCTAGAAATGGTACTTCTTAATAATACAATAGCTTTTAGAGAATTTGTGAAATGCAAAGTCCATCTCTCCGTTTGTTCTCATGATCATTCAAATATTTTTGAGTTATCCTCTGGTCCGTCTGCTGTTTTTCATTCAACATTCTGAAATTGCAATTGTACTGCACGGTGTCTGCTTGTTCATTATAGTCATGCATTGTGTGCAGTTGTTGCAGTGGCAGAGGCCTGGGCAGAGTGTCAGTGTCTGTTTTCATTCGTTTCTTTTTTATTCTATATTTCAAACAGATTGATTTGAGTTTATTCATTATTGAGTTTTATCTGAATGTCTTGTGTTCTTTAAAAGTCAGCGGGTCCCCGTCTTCAGTTCCCTCCTCATCCTTCTCACCCCTCTCTGCATCTTGTCTGCTCCCTGCCGCCTCCTTTGTGCTCTCCTTGTTCTATTCCTCTGTGGATGCTCTCCTCTCCCCTCCTCCTCATCCTCCTGGCAGACCTTCATCCCACAGCCCTTCCTGTATTGCTCCTAGTTTGATGCTTTTTCCCCATTCCTTTATATTTCTTGTCCAACCCTATTTGTGTTTGAACCCTCTGTTCTTTTCTCTTGAACATCCAGTACTCAAATGCTCACTCTCCTTCTAGCTCTCTGTTTTCAATTTCAATTTCAGAATTCCTAAAGAACCAGTGAACCGTGCTAGTGGTTCTGCTTTTAGATGTGGGGGGAGGGGGGCAGTTCATTACCCATGCACAGTGCCTTTGTTTTTAGATCTGTGGCCAAGTCAACTGAAAACTTTAAAATGCATGGCTATCATTGTTCTCATCCTATTCTGTGAGTGTTACCATGTTGGTGGTGAATGATGCAACCTCAAATCTTGGCTCTAGAAGTTTAACAATGCTATAGTCGCAGAGCAGCCTACACAGCACCTGTGTTGGCTGGGGTAGGGTTACGTGAGGTTTCCTATTACGGAGATATTCATCCAGACTGAGAGATATATATTTGATATATTTGAGAGTGGCAAGATGGAGGTTTCAAATGGATACTGATGGCCAGTCTACTACTCAGGTTTAATTTTAAACCTTTACAGACACTTTGTCTAAGGACGTTGGTGACAGGACGTTTTTAGTCTTTCCACTGGCTACAGGAAAAGTTTAGTTTATCACTGCTGGCCGAGTTTGTGTTGTCTGTTGGAAAAGGAGGATACAGACAGTGGGGAGTTGATGCTATAAGAATCCTTTGTTAGCAATTATGGGCGAACAAGTACAATTCCTTATGGCCCTGTCACACTATTGTGTATCGTACTAGCGTATGCCAGTGTATGAAAAATATCACTCATACGCTGGTATACGCTGGTATACACTAGGGGTACGTTAGGCATAGGTTGTATACGTTTCAAGCATGGTCGCATACGCTGGCATACGGCGAGGCAGAAATTCATGCCAGCGTATGTCAGCGTATGACCGGCGTACTCGACCTGTGAGTAACGTACCTCTAGCGTCACTCTCGCGTATTCAGCGTATGCCTAACATATGCTTAGCGTATAAACCATACGTCCGCATAGGCACAACATTTTTAGGCATGTTTAAAAATAAATGTTTGCCTCGCCATATGCCAGCATATGCCACCGTATGCCACCGTGCTTGAAACGTATACAACCTATGCCTAACGTACCCCTAGTGTATGTATGCATATACCAGCATATGCATGATTTTTTTCATACGCTGGCAAGGGCGTATGTGGCACATGACGTAGAAGCTGACCACGTAATCAATAATGAGAACATTGTATTAAATTGGACTTGGTCTCCAATACGATTGCCTTGGCATCATTGCTTGCCAACAGGTCTCTCCTCGAAAGTGACGTCTGTGTAGTCTGATTTTTAATTTGTCCCAGTATAGTGATCCATCTAGAAGAGAGCGTGTTGTCACATTGTAGTTCTAGTGAAGATTAGTGAGAGTCCCATGGCTGGCAGGTGATTTTACCCACCACTACAGAGACACGCCATTTGTAAGGAGGTGGACACTCCTGAAAAACCAGAGATGTCACCGGTTTTTGAAACCACTTGGAATGGCTAATCATGCTCACACCTGGTGGTGTAATATGTCTCCTTTAAAACTTGGTTTGTGGTCTCCAAGTGTGTGTTTTGGCACTGCATGCATGTGTGTATTTGTGTGTGTTGTATATGTGTGTGCGTGTGCATGTCTGTGTGTTCTATGTGTGTAACAGGGATAAAGGAGTCCTTTTAGTCAGGATAGCCTAGATGTTTGCTATGCAGTCAAGCTCAATAAATCAGATTATAGTATTTGGGTGTGTGTGTGTGTGTTTTTTGGGCAATGCTGGGGCAATGACTGAGCAATAACAACAAGTAAGACAACGGAGTAAAAGAGGAGAAAACTAGAGTAAGATTGATGTAGCTGCGGGTGACATAATAGAGCTACAATCTTGGCCGGAATATCACTACACTGTGTTTGTGCTGTGTGTGTGCGCGCGTGAGTGTGAGTGTGTGCGTGCGCACGTGGTGGGCCACTCTAACGGATATACTGTACGGTATTTGGTAGGTTTCATAGAACACTTGACCTCATGTGTTTGGTACCTTGGTAGAGGTGCACATGCTGCCACCTGTCACCGTTGTGTACAGTGGCATTTGTGCACAGGGGAAAGAAATAAATAAAATGTGTGTGTTTCATGCTGTGTGTGCAGGATAAGACACCTCATCCGGTGTGTAGCAGCCATGAGCAAGATAATCAATGTCTGCATTCCTTCCTTTGTTCTCTGTGTTCTTGGCCGTCGATTGGCTTGAGTCCAATATGTGCAGTAGCCATGATG
>OMOU01075724.1:8937-24758 GCA_900312585.1 Malacocephalus occidentalis | reverse complement strand
ATCTTGAAAAGTTTGAGGGGGAAAAAGACACATTGATTGGATGGTGTTGCATCAGAGGCGTGTTGGGCCGTGTCATTGGCGTGTTGGGCCGTGTCAGAAGCATGTTGGGCCGTGTCAGAAGCATGTTGGGCCGTGTCAGAAGCATGTTGGGCTGCATCAGAGGCATGTTGGGCCGTGTCAGAAGCATGTTGGGCTGCATCAGAGGCATGTTGGGCCGTGTCAGAAGCATGTTGGGCTGTGTCAGAAGCATGTTGGGCTGCATCAGAGGCATGTTGGGCTGCATCAGAGGCATGTTGGGCCGTGTCAGAAGCATGTTGGGCTGCATCAGAGGCATGTTGGGCTGCATCAGAGGCATGTTGGGCCGTGTCAGAAGCATGTTGGGCTGTGTCAGAGGGACACCAGACAATGAGACACCAGACAATGTGTGTACGAAACGAGTTTTGAACACACTATGGAGTGGATGTGTCTGTCAGTGTACAAGAGGACTAAAGGAATCCACATCATAAAGAAGTCAGGCATGTCCTCATCTATATCCAGGGGTGGGGAGATTGGCATGGCTTCAGTATCAGGCTTCTCGGCGACAGTGGCAATGCAAATGCTAACTAACACATTTCAATCTATCTCTAATTTTAAGGATAGTTATACAAAGGCCTTTTTGAATTAGAATTAAAGTAAAGAAGGTTATATATTGTGTGATATTATTATGATTATTATTCAGATAAATTTTTTCACAATGACAGTGATTTCAGACAACCACAACTCTATGAGGTTGTCTCTCTCTCATTCTCATTCATTCCCACGCACAAGTGATCAATGGCAGCACACAGGAAGAGGCTTTGAGTCTGTGTCCTGACGCTGTGTTTCCTGCAGGAAAGAGGAGGAGGGGAGAGAGAGAATTCTCTATTTTCAACCTCCTCTTCCTCCTCTGCTGCCCGTTTATTCTGTCGGTTTTGCCACGAGGAACGCTTATGTCCCCAATACTTCCATCTAAAATATCCCTCACTCTCCCTGCTTCCCCTCTCTCTTCTCTTCTCTTTGGTTTTATTCATAATTAATGAGAATAATAAGTGATTTTTATTGACGTGATTGAAATGAGCAGGAGATCTGTCAGCAACTTCTGCAGGTGTCGCTGTATGAGTCATGTAGCATCTGAAAGATGGGAGAAGGGAGGAGGAAGAGATTGAGTCCATGAAATCCCACAATAATCAATGTGTATGATCAGTCCCCCTCTGTTTGGACTTGTTGGTCATGTTGACCTCTAAGGAATGGCTCGCTCTCTTACGCTCTAATTGACTGACTCAAGGGCTCCCGAATGCTCTTGGAAACCGCTCCTCGGTAGGACTTGCATGCGATGAATTGTAAATGGTAAATTGATTGCATTTATATGCGCTTTTATCCAAATCGCTTTACAGTCGCCCCACATTCATTCATACACTGACAGCAGTTTCAACCACGCAAGGTAACAACCAACACATCAGGAGCGGTTTGCCATCTTGCTCAGGGACACCTCGACCCATGCTTGTTTAGGTTACATTATCGTATTGTGATACCATAATATTGTGCATTTAGTCTAGAATTGCAGCATATTGCTGTGTCAGACTACTAATCAGACTACAATATTGAATCCCCTTTTCTATTTATATATAATATATATCTTGTTTAGTATTTATTAAACCACATCCCAAGATTAGGTATCCTACGCCAAAACAAGCTGGTGTGAAAGTGTATTAAATGTAGTCTTATATAGGCCTTATTATATTTGCCTATATTATATTATATATATTATAGTGCTAGTCACAATAATCTTAACGTGAGATTCTAGGTACGTAGCATGGTTGCCAGAAGATACTGTAGATTAGAATTAGGAAGGCAGATTGGAGATAATCTTGTTTTAAATGTCCACTCTCAGAAGGGGTTGAGGTGTTACAGCATACACTGTGTTGACTGATGCAGTGTTTTCACTTTAATGGAAGCGCATCGTGCAAAATGCATTGACCCTAAGGGAAACCATATATTATTACTTATTACTTTTAGGAACACCTTCAGCGTGGGATGTGTTAAAATATACCTAACAACACTTTAGAACAGAAGAATAAGACAAGTAGGTGAAAGCTACAGATGTGTACACATGACCAAAGCAGACATTCTAAAACCTGCCTATGGACAGAGAGGTGGTCAGTATGTCATGTGTGTTACATGTGGAACACAGCCTGTGGACAGACAGGTGGTCAGTATGTCATGTGTGTTACATGTGGAACACAGCCTGTGGACAGAGAGGTGGTCAGTATGTCATGTGTGTTACATGTGGAACACAGCCTGTGGACAGACAGGTGGTCAGTATGTCATGTGTGTTACATGTGGAACACAGCCTGTGGACAGACAGGTGGTCAGTATGTCATGTGTGTTACATGTGGAACACAGCCTGTGGACAGACAGGTGGTCAGTATGTCATGTGTGTTACATGTGGAACACAGCCTGTGGACAGACAGGTGGTCAGTATGTCATGTGTGTTACATGTGGAACACAGCCTGTGGACAGAGAGGTGGTCAGTATGCCATGTGTGTTACATGTGCGATGTTGTTTTGTCATATTAAAGGCAGTAGCATTGTGTGGCTAACTGGTCCCCTAAGCGTAGCGTTTGCTCAGCACGACAGATGAGCCCAGGCCTGTTGATGTTGGTAGCAGCTGTTTGTCGGTTTCCCAGGTTTTCTGACAATATGTCTGGACATGCGCCTGCTGCTGCTCTGGGGAAATACCAATGTACTTAAAAAGTACCTTTCAGGGTGGATTAACTCCTTCCCTAAGATGCACTTAAAGCGAGGGTGTGCATTTCGTTTGAAAAGTATATGCCTGTTTAACGTTTGAGAAGGACTGATATACAGTATATATCAATATCCTTCTTCTCCTGTACCTATACTATGGGTGGCAGTTGTGAAGGATTGAAACACTGCCTATCGTGCAATTTCAGTTCTAACCCTCCGTTTCAGTCCCTATAAAAAAAACTCCTGTTGTGCAATTAAGTGGAAATAAAAACACCACCCAAAGAAGTCAGAGCCGAGTGTTGTATTCTGAGCCTTGTTTGGTGCCTTGTGTATTCCCGTGCTTAACGTGAACATTACTTTATATACCCCCCCAAGTAAGTTCATACAGAGTCGTATTGCACATTTCAGGTGATATATTTCTTCAAATGACTGGAGACTAGAGGGTCTGTGATGTTCTATAGAAGGCTATTTTACTCTGCAATGGCCGCTCAAAGCACTAATTCAAACATGCCGGTACCCATTTTCGTCCTTAGCCTCAGCATAGATATTGCTTGTGGTGTTGCTTAGCGCTTTCTCTTGCTCATTTCAGAACAAGGCTTGGAAGAGCTGCAGAAGTTGCTGCTGTTGCTGCTGGGATGTGCTGTACAGGTAATGTCCTCTCCTCCTCCTCAACCAGCTCACCTTCCTCTCTCCTCCTCATGTCAAACAGTCATGAGTCAGTCACAGCTCAGGAAGGATGTGTTGCCTTTAACATTGCCTCAATTGAACACTGAGAATGCTTCACATGCTCTTTAAAACACAACCTGGATCTGACTGAATTGTTCCATGTTGTTTTGAATGCCGAAGCCGTTTTTATCGTCATATTTATCATATGTATTTGACTTAAAGCAAATAAGAAAATTATAATAATACTAATAATAATAGAAATGAAATAACAATTTAAATAAAAATTGTGATATAAAATGTGTCACAATGGCTAGTAACGTGCAACAGCATTGTAGTGCAACCAACAGTTCATAGGTGTCATTGTTTATCCAATGACAATACAACGGTCAGGTCCTGCTCGTCATGCTTACTCATTCATGTTCAGTACTTCTCTCCTATCGTAGGAGGACGGATGCAGCAGTGCTCACAGGATACCACTCAGTCACACAATGACTCCCTCAACATCATTAGCGATGACCTCTCTCGCCAGCTCCATTGTTGTCCCGGCTACAGTCAGATAATGGCCGATATACCGGCCAAAGCAATACATGGGCGGCGCTTTAGTCTAGGCAACAGAGTACAACACAGTGGTCGCTCCAATGAGTCTAGTGTTGTCTGACTCTGTTGTTGACGCCCAGCTTGTGAATCAATACGCCTCACTCTCTCCTCTGCCTTTGAATCACTCGCAGATCCAGAGCAAATCAATGTATTATGTGGGGGTATTTGTCTTGTGCACTATTTTGATTATGTGTTTGTGTGTATGTCTCTCTCTCTGTCCCTGCCTCTTTGTCTCTGTCTCTCTACCTCTTCCTCTGCGTCTGTCTGTCTCCAGTGTGAGAGGAAGGAGGAGTACATCGAGCGCATCCAGATTCTGGACTTTGACACCAAAGCAGCCATCGCTTCCCACATCCAGGAGGTACTCCTCACTGCTGTAGTGCGACACACCCAGCAGACCAATGAAGGCAGTTCACTCTCACCAGCACATTAAGCCCAAAGCACACGAGGGTGGCTTTGTAACACAACCCCCACCAAAACAGTAAAGGAATCATATGCATGCTGTTTTTAAGCAAAGCACAGAGAGCGCAAATGTAGAGGTCTGTATTGTTCCACTCAATTCTACGTATATTTTGGATGTGAAAATTATTAATTAAACATATATTCTACTGACACTCGTGTCTTGTTGACGGCTTTTATGTAGAATAAACAAAATAATTTTGTGTTCAATATAAGCAACAACTGAAATCTCAAATGTTGGGCTAGAATGATTTATGCGATATGAGT
This sequence comes from Malacocephalus occidentalis, assembly GCA_900312585.1. NCBI lineage: Eukaryota > Metazoa > Chordata > Actinopteri > Gadiformes > Macrouridae > Malacocephalus > Malacocephalus occidentalis. The sequence continues at coordinate 20,010 of OMOU01075724.1, read as the reverse complement.
TATGATTATGAATGAATGATTTTGCTGCCATCACATCATCCCGTAGGTGACCCACAACCAGGAGAATGTGGTGGACCTGCAGTGGCTGGAAGGAGCGGAGATGCCAGCAGAGGACCTGGACACCCTCTCCCGGAGCCTGGCCTTCCACCTCAAGCGCCTGGTGGACCAACGGGACACACAGTTCCAGGTAGGCCCCCCTGTCTGGTGGAGTCCAGTGCATTGGCTCTCCGGAAATATGCCATTATGAGTTTCTTCTCGGCACTTTGAGAAGATACACCGGCAAAATAACTGTAGTGACACACATGTGAAACTGTCACTCGACGGGCTGAGAGGAGAGAACAGGGAACATGTATTTTTACACGCAGGTGTTTCAGGGTGGTCATGTGGAACATGTGAGTTGCGTGTGATTGTATGCGGATGGGAACACATCTGCTGGTCTGATTGCGAGTCTGAATGGAAAACATATCAAGGAAAATGTGAATTAAATGTGGAAACGTTGTTCTTCTTTTACGTGTGCTGCCCTAGGAAGGAAAGGGCTGGCACACGTGTGACAACGCTTTCCCGTGCGTGCACGTGCGTGCACGGACACACACGCACACGCACACACACACACACACACACACACACACACACACACACACATGTTGTGTGGGAGTACAATTGTAGGCTCTAATAGCCCCCAGAGCCTCGTAGGCCAGATGTCCTCAATTAAAGTCTTATTTCCCCTACTACTGGATTACAACTTGAGTTGCGTTGTGTGTGCGAATATGTACATGTTTGTGTGGATATTTTAATAGAAAATCAATAAGAATTCTCTCATTTTCAATGTCTGTTGAAGTGCGTTTCAGTCCCTTTGCTGCTGCTCTGACCAATCGTATGTACATTGTGCAGACAGAGCACATGTATATTGTACATGAATGAAAGCCAGGGCTGAGTGGTGCGACCTGACTTGTGGGAAAGCGAGCGGGGACTGGCCTGAAATCTGCTCATTTAGCCTAGATATGCTAACTATAGCTGGTGGCCCCAGCTGTGGTGACCGGTATTCATGTCTCCTCTTGCTGGCTGGTGTCTCTTATGGATACGTTACATTGCTTTACTGTACCACAGTAACACAGTAACAGTTTGGACGTACTGTTCAGGTGAAGGAGAATAAAGTGGTTACTCTGCTACTAAACAACCACAATCTTATTCAAAGTACTTGGCATGGATGGATTTAGCACATTCGTTTAATCAATTTTGTCTGTTCGGTTCTTTTTTACAGTACAAATATCCTGTAATATACAAATATGCTGTACAACTATCCTATAATACTGTCTGCAAACAAAGCCTTAGTTGCTGCCTGCCATCCGCACCGACCCTCTGCCTACCTATCCTACCTACCTTGCCCCCCCCAACCAACTTACCCTACCTAACGTCCCCTCCCCCCCTGTGTCCACCCAGACCATAGTGGACCTGACCCAGGAGCGGGACTGCGTGCAGCTGTCCCCCCTGCTGCCGTGTGCTGGGCCGTCCCCGGGGGACTCCCCCAGCATGAGACGCACAGAGAGCCGCCAGCACCTCTCCGTGGAGCTGGCCGACGCCAAGGCCAAGATCCGTCGCCTGCGACAGGAGCTGTAAGAACACACCACACACACACTGCTGCTGGGAGTTGGTCTGGAACTTGCTTGGTTGTTTACGTTTTTATTCAAACACATTTTTGTATGTTAAGTCTAATAGAGAATGCCAATCTATGTGTATGTATATGTATATGTATATATGTGTATATATATAGACACACATATATATATATATACACACATATATGTGTATGTGTGTATATGTATGTGTGTATATATATTTGTGTATGTATACAATTATTTTGGGAGAAATCTGTATGAGGAACGATCTGTCATACAACTGGCTAGTTTAGATTTCTTAGTTATTCGAAATAATAAAATTAAGATTTGCGGAGGCTTAACGTTCATCGCTATTGTCATCACCATTGTACACAATCCAGCCTCCTATTTTACCCTGTGAGTGGTCTGTCTGATCAGGATGCTAATGGGACAGCATCTCCAGGCCATAGCAGTGAACTCATACATTACAGCATTAATAATGGAAGCCTGCATGCGGCCCAGCAGTGGTCAGAGGCTCCATGCGGCCCAGGCGCTCTCACAGGAAGCGGGGAAGCTTCCGCCACCATTAGGGGAGGTGGAGTTCTAATATCCGTATTCCTTTGTATTTGGACTTGTGTCAATGGTGATCTGTTTACGTGCTTTTTAGGTCTCATGGTGTATTGTTGCAGGAAGCTTTACACAGGCCAAGTGCTGTGATGGAGAGCAATGTACAATGTACTCTTACAATATACTTGCATTACATTTAATACATTAAATACATTCCATGCTTATTCCAGGTCATAGTCAACAGAAAGGTGATTCCAGGTCTGATCAAATGTAGATGCCAGTTCAGTGCATATTATTCCTGTTACTCCTGTGATCAGAAAGGTGTTATTCACCATAGAAGTTTCATACAAGTCAGATATTATGTATGATATAATTATAGCTCAGAAAAGTAAGCACTGCTGTGGAATGACACTCTCTATACATTTGTACGTAAAACATGCACGATGTGTGGTGGTGCGAAACTGTAACGGATCTTGGCTTGACGTAACGCAAACGTTGGCAAATTTGGTGAATCCAAATCCTACTGTGAAACGAAAGCAGATACTGTTATATACACAAAGGCTTGCATTGATATTGGTGGGTTTGGGGAATTCTCATAAGAATAGTTGGCTGCTGCATTCTGCATGCAGGTAGCTCGATGGTCAGGATGAAAACGTAAGCAATAAGCACCGCTGTCATGCCTAACAACGCCCTTAGCTGTTCTAAAATCACGCTAAACCACGGCCTTGCAGGCCTTATTGCTTTAAGAAAATGGTACTACAATAAACAACATTAAGGTTTCATATATTAACCACATTGCAACACTGGCCCACCCAATATATCAAAAGTAACCACAAAATGAGCTTCATTGGCGATCACATTGTAGATTGGCTGCCACGGTTGCCATCGACTCTTAAACAGTTTGTTTGGTGCAGTGGTCCTGATGTAACGCGGCCACTGGTGTAGGTTACAGAGTGGATTGGAACTGTCCGTTAACATGCGTTTTCCTAATGTAACCAGGAGGAGATGCGTTCTTTATCTGTTCTTTAGTCATCACCTGTGGACTGTTTGACTCTTGGATGTAGACTGATGCTACTGGGAGTCTGTAAACAAGACTCTCATGTATTGTGCCCCGTGTCTCCATGTTGACCTCCCTCTGAGTTTCCAGGTCTGAACACTGTTTAATTCTAGGCTCTAAACTAGTTCACCAGCGCCTGCCCTGCAGGTCTTTGTCTCACCGCTCCTATGTGTGTGTGTGTGTGTGTGTGTGTGTGTGTGTGTGTGTGTGTGTGTGTGTGTGTGTGTGTGTGTGTGTGTGTGTGTGTGTGCGTGCGTGCGTGCACGCGTGTGTGCGTGTGCGTGCGTGTGTGCCTGCGTGCGTTCGTGTGCAAACACATTAAAGCTACTGTACGTGTTCACCCATTCACACTCGTTTCATTTGGGAGTCCCCCACATGCTTGCAGAAAGACCCTCACTGTAAAAGGCGTACAGACCGGTGCCTTCATCAGGCCACTGCTCTACTACAGTTGTTCCCAGATCTTGTGCTCAGGATCCTGTCCTGTTGCCATGGCACCCTAGCCATGTTCAAAATGACAGGGTATGCTGCTGTGATCTGAAACTGTAAAGAAATGTCACCGCTACGACACCGTTACAAGATTGCTAGAATTGATAAATGTTATAATTGGTATTGGATATAGATATGTACATATCTATCTATATAACATTGACGGTAAAGAAACACAGGGTAGTTTAGACAAATGATACAACCCACATGTCAAAGTTACAACCCACATTCATCTGTGTGATCACAGGATGCCCGGATGCTGATTGTTCCACTGCATTGTCCGTTCCACTGCATCCGTCTGTCAGAGTAAAACCTTCATATTCATTTACGCCATCATTCAATGAAGTGAATAACGGTGTCAGACGAGCAAAGCAAATACAATAATTAAGTATAATGGCGGACCACAACAACCTCTGCCTGTTCTCCTGCAGGGTGTGCAGGCAAAACAACTCCCCAGGGACTCAGGCCCAGGTATAGTTCTGGGAGGGGTATAATATGTGGGAAATAGAACACGATGCAGAGCACTCCCCCCACTATGTATTTATTTATCATTTTGACTAGAACCTATATACAGTATATGAGGCTCTCATTCTGTGGTTGAAGAGTGGTGTGAGCAGGTGTGTGTGAACACACCATATGAGGAAAAAAAGACATTGATTTAAGTTCCTTTGATATGTTTCGTCATTTGCCTCTATGGAAAATCTCACAGGAACTCTTGTGGCGATCACGTGTGTTGTGTTCACTGCTCAGCCATGGGCCATTTGATCGCTAGCCAAGCATCGTGTCTGTCTGGTTACATATTCCTGAGGTTAACCCCACAGACAATGCATTTATTGATGTGATAAAGTAGCTTACAAGGAGCTACTTGTTCTTGGTGAGAGCGAGGTAGAGAGAGAGAGAGAGAGAGAGAGAGATAATCGGGCATCTCAGGAATGTTGGCCCTTATTCTCAAAGTGGTGTGACACATCCAGTAAACCAAGTGTCACTTGTTGTCTCCCTCCACACACACACACACACACACCTGTTACAAGTGAAGCTGTCCATGGGGGGGACACGGATGGTGGGTTTGGTACATCTGGGGCAGACACGGGCAGTATAACCGGCTCGTGGATCATCACCATCCAACAAAACAACCCCAAAGTTGTCCAGGTGGTGACACTGGCTTTTGTAGACATATGTGTCTTTATAACACAGGATATATTTAGAACGCTGTTTGTAGAGTAACTGTCCTCTTTGCTACGTATTTCAACATCATGCAGACATGATGGCAATTACATGAGTGGAGAATTTCATGTCATTCATAATTATCTCTGTTTTATGTAAGGAGTTAATTCATTGTGACGTTTGAGTACACCAGACATATACAGCCATAACAAAGATCTTCTCCTGTTCTTCTACATATCTTCATGGTTAAAATACAAAATAATATAAAATACATTTTTATGAAAAAATACAAACCACATATGAAACTTGACCCCTGCCACAGTTCTCTCCTGAACACTGCACGTGTTGTGGGTGCTACAAATACATCCACTTTAGGAGTCAACGGCTTTAAATGAGGAACTATTTAAAAATGTTGCAAACAAGAGTGTCAAATCTGGTGGCAGCGTTGTGTTGTTTTTTTACCCCCACATTTTTGACTTGAAATGCCTCTGACCATCACAAACACATGCTTTCTCACACCAGATTCAAAGTAATCTCTGCCTCACCCTTACCCTCATGTTATCTGCCGCTGGCTTCCAGCAGGGTGAAAGGCAGTGGTGGAGGCCCAGTGAAGTTTACATTCTGAAGTGATTACACAGTGAAACAGTACTCCCTTTGTCTCTTTCTACTGTCTTTGTTTGTGTGTTTGGATTTGATGGTCAGACATGCTTGGAGCAAAACGGAAAGGACAAGGCTGTGTGTCTGTGGCTTGAGGCACAAGTGGAATGTACATAATGCACTAGTGGAAATGCAGAAACTGGGTTAGAGGGTCAATGGTGGCTTTCTTTAGGATGGATGGACTAATATTTTCCATACCTGGTGACAAAGGCACTATAGCCACATGGGGGGGGGGCGGGCACATATTTACAGCACTTATAGCATGGATAGTATATACATATATTTACGATACACTTACGATGCTAATATGCAGCATTTTCCAATTAGAATCGCAGAGCGATGGAGGAAAATAAAAGAAAGATGGCTTCAACACTCAAATAGTGTAGCGAATGGCAGTTTGTGGATGAAGGAGCGATCTTTAATACATCCATGTTTTGGGGACTTTGCTAGTTGTAAAAACACCAGTGGACTAATTTGCCTCACCTTTGCGTGTTTTCAGCCCGTGGTGGAGACACAGCTGATGTGTACGAAGGGATACAATGTTTATCTGACTTCAACCTTCATGGCCTCCCTGGTTATTTTACTGTTACACAACGTAATATGAAATTAATGTACATAAAAAACATGTTCTCTCTCTGTTATGATGAGTAGTTATTCATGATTTCCATCACGCCGACTAATATACATCTTCGTACTTAGAATCAGAAATGCAATCCTTCCACTTTAAATGCCGTGCAGAGCGTGCGTGTGTGTGTGCTACTGAGTTATCCTCCTCGTCATGCATTGTGTTGGCCTTGTGTCTCAGGGAGGAGAAGAGTGAGCAGCTCCTGGACACCAGGCAGGAGCTGCAAAACATGGAGACAGAGCTCAAGAGGCTTCAGCAAGAGGTAACACCCGCACGCCCGCACACACACACTACAGCTCCTCCGGGTATCCAGTTTGTCTCTCTCTGTTGCGCTGCCTTGGTGTAATGAGCATGCTCGGTGTTTTATCTCAATATTGCATATTGAGCTATATTTAGCCTAGCAACAGCCTCCAATGCTTTTTGATTCAGAGTAGATGTCTGACTGGCAGGTGACAGGTACTATTGTCTGTTTGTTGACAGTCATCAGCATCAGTAATGCGCACACACAACTATGTGTTTGTGTCTGTCTTATTTATTCATGGAGTGTTTGGGGGTCTGTTTGGTTGTTTGTTTGCCTGTGTTAATGCGACCTGTCAGTCATGAAGGCGTAGTTCATCTCTTGGCCTCGTAGGATTACAGAGCTCCTGAACACGCTGACCGATTCACAGACTCCTCCTTTTAGCTCTAAATGCCTCTTCTTGCAGCCGCCTCCACGTGCTCATGTTGTTATCATCTGTCCTCGTACGTTGCGTGTGAACGATGTGTGCGTGGCGAGGCTGTGTGGTGGGTGTGATTCAACATGTGTAAGCATGCATGTGCTGATGATTCTCAGCCTGCAGCTCCGTGTGGAACCACACCACCGCAGACCCTCAGTACAGAGTGAGATGGGGTAATGTAGGTGGGACATACACAGGCAGGCAAGCCATGCAGACCAAAGACCCTGCTGTAAATAGGTGGCATTCAAGTAGTTTTGGTGACATGATATATTGTTGATCAATATAGATTTATGTCCACAATTCTGTTGGTGCGTGAAGAAACAGGCCGCAAGGGAGTTACTGATTCAGTCAGGGTTAGTCACATTTATACACCAACATGAACCCATGTCTGGTCTGCCATATCTACACACCAACAGAAATATATGTTGGGTAGATTAGACCGAATTGGTACAAAGGTGTTGTTAACGGTATGTCAATGTGTCTGTTCTTGCAATTGGGTACTTTGAAAAAGGTCTGCATACTCATCGTTTTATGAATGTTTCTAATGTATGATTACTACGTCCTGCAGAGCTACCAGCTGCTGTCGGACGCCCGGTCGGCCCGCGCCTACCGAGACGAGCTGGACGCGCTGCGGGAGAAGGCCCTCCGCGGAGACAAGCTGGAGAGCGAGCTGAGCCGCTGCAAGGAGCGGCTCCATGACATCGACTTTTACAAAGCCCGCTTGGAGGTACACACCCCAGATACACACACGTAGATGTGTGTCTGGGAGCTTGGGGGATGTGTCGCTGGGAGGTACACACCCCCAGATACACACACGTAGATGTGTGTCTGGGAGCTTGGGGGATGTGTCGCTGGGAGGTACACACCCCCAGATACACACACGTAGATGTGTGTCTGGGAGCTTGGGGGATGTGTCTCTGGGGTTCTGACCAGTTCCAATATGTAGAAATGTCCCCTGATCAATATGGCTGCTTTGAGGCATCGCTTCTATGAACATCTGCACAACCAACAACCAACACAACTGATCAATCAATTACAAAAACCGCAGTCCTTAGAAACACACTGTGTGGTTTCAAGGACTGATCATTCATCCAAATATTATCCAACATCAATCTAGCAAGTGCAATATCCAAATGGCAGGTGCTGCAATTTTTGGATATGGGTAAAATTCATAAAACGATAAAAATAAAAATAATTAAAATAACATTTTTTATTAAAATAAAAAATGATGGTGCGTAAATGCTCATTTCCACTAATAGTGAATCAAATCAAATCTCAATATCTGAGAAATAAGGCTGAAAGATGGTAAATCATATTGTGATTATTTTCATGTAATCGCGTGTGTGTTTGTGTGTGTGTGTGTGTATATGTGTGTGTATGTGTGTGTGTGTAGGAGCTGAAGGAGGACAACCAGGTTCTGCTGGAGACCAGGACCATGCTGGAGGAGCAGCTGGAGGGGAACCGCTTGCGCTCCGACAAGCTGCACCTCCTGGAGAAGGAGAGTCTGCAGCTCAAGTCCAAGATCCATGATCTGGAGATGGTGAGACCCGCACTGTGGTCCACACTCCAGTCCATAGTCCTGTCAAGAGTCCAGTCCATAGTCCTGTCCACACTGTGGTCCACACTCCAGTCCATAGTCCTGTCCACACTCTGGTGAAAACTGATATTCTCACATCACATTTCACTCAGTCATAGCGGAGTCTAGCCATCACATTCAGATAATAGAGGGCTTCCTGTTCATTTGGAGTGGATATGGAGGAGGGCCATTATTACCCGCCAATGTAGACAGACGGCATCATTTCTAATTGGTTTGCTGAAGGCTTTCCTGTGTGCATATGTGTGAGCAGGAGCGGGACATGGATCGTAAACGTGTGGAGGAACTCCTGGAGGAGAACCTGGTGCTGGAGATGGCCCAGAAGCAGAGCATGGATGAGTCTCTGCACCTGGGCTGGGAGCTGGAGCAACTGTCCAAGACCCCCGAGCTGACGGAGGGTGGGGCCCAAACACGCTTCCCATGATGTACTTGTGGAGATTGAGCCAAAGATAGAGAGGATTGAGAGGACTGGACTAGAGCACAGCGATGAGGAGGACACATGCCGTTCTTTCCTAGTTTTAAATCATTTTGAATACGTTTAAGTTGTGTTTAGGATTAGAAGCGCAAGCACTGATTTGATCCATTCTTATATTGGATTGGGAATACACATGGTGTCCGTTCTTGCGTGAAACCCACATATCCAAGATATTCTGCGGAAAAATATTGTGCTGATTATGTCGAGTATTCTCTGAAAACGATAACCGGATCCACTAGTTAGTTTGTATGAAAACGGAAGGTGTAGCAAGGAGGAAAAGGAGGAGAAAACACAGAATATTTCCAAACTGCTTTCTGAAGGTTTAGTTGAGGCTAGCAGGTTATGAACAGGAGCTGTCATGTCTGGGTGGTCTTCAGAGGTCCCGTGAGAACAAGACTGTGGCCCCTGGCGTTGCTAGCTACCCAGTGTTGACCCCTGGCCCCTATAGACCCCTCCCCTATCTTGCCTGCAACACTTTTTGCTTTCCTGCTTGGTTATGTTCAGTTCAGGTCATGTGAATATTAGATTATGATACTGTGGGGGAAAACACTATCTAAAAACACTGAGCTACATTACAATGTACATTATTTTTTGTATTCATTGTAAGCTTTGTTTTAACCTCATTTCTTCAAATGTGTAAAGAAGCCCTGAAAGGCAACATAAATTTCAATTTCACATTTCTTTTTAAGTAGGCCTGCAACTACAATTGCACTTTTTAAGAGCAGTAATTGTTCATGGTGATATGACTTCCTGTCATCTTTTTTTTCCATATTTTTATGTTGCATTGCTTCATATCCATTTTTTTAATGAAAGTTTAATGAAGCCACTTCCTGTGTGGCCCCTGCAGCTCCTCAGAAGTCACTGGGCGAGGAGGTGAACGAGCTGACGTCCAGCCGCCTGCTGAAGCTGGAGAAGGAGAACCAGACCCTGCTGAAGACCGTGGAGAAACTCCGAGGTACCGCTGGCCAGGAGACCTCAGGCAAGCTGCTCAGAGCAGGGCAGGAGAACCACACACTCACACTCAAGGTAAACAAAACAAGGAATGAACGAATGTAGGAAACCCAACATTTTGAAGGTGATGCATTTTGTTTTTTGTATGTGAGATGAATGATCCATTATGCTCTTTGATATCACTGGCTGGATTAAGATAAAGCATTCTGAAAGCTTTATGACAGACGGAAGTCAATAACTTGCTGCACTATGTGCGTTTTCCCATTAGCAACCTCTAGTGGCTTGAGTTATAGGTGCCACCCTTGTCTCTCAGATCGAAAGGATGGAGTCCAATTGGCTCTCCTTTGTGTGTCTATCCTGGGCCAGCTGGTTTTGCCACCATATCAAAGCAAAGGCTTAAGGCTTATTACAGAGTGGATCAACAGACAGGAAGAGATGGTTGAGGGATACTAACTGTCTCATGTGAAACTCATCCGTATTTGACAAATAAATTGGTTTTGAACGTGCCTCAAAGCTGTATTTTGGTGTTTTCATTTCAAGGATCAAGTTCCAAGATTCCTTTATTGCCATCTGTAAGAAGTACAATGGAACACTTACTCCCCATTCATGCCTGCAGTATTCTTCTGAACATAAATTCTAAAACAATTAGATAGTACCTAATAAGTACAGCAAAAAGTGACAAGAGTAGCAATGATATGGCGAGTGGTACAAAAATGTAGTAAAGTGACTGCATGCAGTACAGTATTGTTTTTTATAATAGCATATAAAATAGTAATTAGTAGCAGCAATACAATTAAAAATGATAAAGTATCATGATAGGGATCTATACACCCTATAGATCCCTCCTACACCCTATAGATCCCTCCTGACTCCTTCCCTCCTACACTCTATAGATCCCTCCTACACCCTATAGATCCCTCCTGACTCCTTCCCTCCTACACCCTATAGATCCCTCCTACACCCTATAGATCCCTCCTGACTCCTTCCCTCCTACACCCTATAGATCCTTCCTGACTCCTTCCCTCCTACACCCTATTGATTCCTCCTGACTCCTTCCCTCTTACACCCTATAGATGCCTCCTGCCTCCTTTATCGGCACTTGGCATCCTGATGATTTCACACTGGTAATTAACAAAGGGGAGAGGAGAAAAGAGTGCTCGGAAGGAGGGATGAAAGCAGAGCTGTA
>OMOU01075720.1:0-10626 GCA_900312585.1 Malacocephalus occidentalis | reverse complement strand
GCTACAGGAATTGCAATTCCTTTTGGATCCACTAGACGGCGGTGATGATCTGTAAGTGTTTCCCATATTTAGGATACTAGCTTGGATTAAACATACACACCATAATGCGTTGTGGCATGTTAATGTGTAGCATGCACAAACACAAGCATACGCAGACACATACGCACACACACGCACACACACACATGCATGCACGCACACACAGACACACATGCACACACACACATGCATGCACACACACACATGCATGCACACACACACATGCATGCACACACACACACACACACACACACACAAACACACGCACACGCACACATGCATGCATGCATGCATGCATGCACACACACACACAGACACACACGGACACACTCACCCATCACCCGTCACCCATTACCTACTCTCTCAGACATGGTGTCCCAGTCTCTGGAGGCCAGGGATTCCAGGGAGCCTCGATAGTGGTTGGGCCCCAGCCGTGAGGTCTCCCAGGGGACCACTCGTGGGCTGTTCTCCCCCACTGAGGCACGCTCTAGGCTCCGGCTGCTCAGTCCGTTGCCCTGCTCATGGTTGAGGAGGAGCTGATACTTGGGGTTGGGGCCGGGCCCTGGGGCCGGGCCCTTGGGTGTGGTCACCTCCTCTTCTAAGGCTGGGCTGTCGGGCTGCTTGGACGAGTCAAACTCAGACTCCTGGTGGGAGGGAGAGCGGGAGAGCGGGAGAGAGGGAGAGAGGAGAGAGACAGCGAGATACAGGGAAAGAGAGAGAGAAAGGGGGAAGAGAGAGAGAGAGAAAGAGAGGGGGGAGGCGAGCAAGATGAGAGGAATGAAGGGGGAGAAAGAGAGGAATAGACATTAATTAACGACACACACACATATATATAAAACACTGTCGAATGAGGACATATTGTGAATACCCCCCACCTCCCCTGACTAGGAAGAGAGCCATTTGGAATCATCCAGGACACATGCAAACCGACGGCCACGCAAGTGAATATTGGTGAATATTGTTGTTTATTTCAGATGCCTGGCCTCCTCAAGGCGACCCTCGATCAGATAGAGACATGCTGAAGTGTGTTCAGTGATGGGTGGAGGAATAGTGATCTCAGAATTAATGGGTGAGGGGGGGGGTCTCTTTGATTAGAGTAGCATGATTGGTTAATTGTAAAGTGGACATGCTCCACTGATTGGAATCCTGTTCATGCATCGGTGCCAGCAAGTGGCAGGGCAGCGACGACAGTGCAACCGTCCGGCAGTACAGGGACGGTCGTGCAGCCATGCTTCCTGGCGACTCAGGAGGATTTGTTGTTGTCATGCAACACAGGATCATGAAGCCATTGGTGGCAATGTACTGAACTTACCAAACCCAGTCTAGAGTCGGGCCCCGAGCCAGAGTCTGCGCTAGCAGAAATTCTGTCTTCAGTTTTACCCACTTGGTGGGCGGCCATATTGCGAGGGGCATCCTCCGAACTCTTCTGGTCCTTCATTGGGGGGGTCACAGTGATCCAGGGAACCAGACTGTCCAGAGGCCCGGCTGTGGGAGACGAACCCAGACCCGACCCAGCTGGCTTGGAGGTGGGCTGGCTTGAGTTAGGGACCAATGAGCCTCTGAGGTCTGGGGCTAATCTTGACAGAGAGTCACTTTGTGGGATCCCAGACCCGGCCTGGTATCTGCTGATGAGGTTTTTCACACTGGTGGAGCGGCTGAGGTTAGAGGACTGGGACCTTTTAAGATGGCTCTTCCAAACCAGCTCCTGGGCCCCATCGGTGGACTGACAGAGGGTGGGGATGGGGGGCTCATGGGGGTGTGATGTCACACTGGGGGGTTTCGATTGGTTGTGCTTGTTTTGCTGAAAAGAGTGAACAGAGTGATGGGTCCCTACAAGAATGGTCAAATGTGTTCATTAGGACTGGACTGTGAACTCTGACCTCACCAGGGCCCCACACATAGTTAGTACACAGTACGTGCACTCACATAGCTTTATTACATACATTATTACATAACTTATGACATACATGCATGCAAACATACATATAAAAAATAACTGCTGAAGTCTGAATAGTTAACACTGTTGATGAAAGGTATTATGAGCTCAAAGACCTATTTAAATATTGTAGTGACATGCTATATGGTGCCTTTCAGGCTCCCAGCATGCATTGTGTTATTGTTATTTTGTTATTGTTATTTAGTCTTATGCAAGTGTTATGCATGATTGTCCATTGTCCGTAAACGTTCGTAAACAAAGTCAGGAGGTCAGCAGAGGCCATAGATGCAGAACTACACCTCACTACGACAAGGCAAAGAGGAAGGATAGGAAGGTGCTGGTCCAGGACGAGGTGTGGGAATCACTTAAGGAACAGCAGGGAGCCTGGACAAAATGGGAGTGGAGTGCAAAGTCTCATGGGCCAAGCTTTGGAAAACTGAGCCCCATCAAATTCAATTCTTAATCCAGGCTGTCTACGATGTTCTACCATCTCGTCCAACTTCTGCTGGGGGAAAGTAGAGTAACCAGTTTGCCCTCTGTTCCTGAAGAGAGGGACCCTGGAGCACATCCTCAGCAGCTGTTCGAGAGTCCTGGGCGAGGGGTGCTACCGCTGGCACCATGACCAAGTCCAGAAGGCCATAGTGGGATCAGCCACTGCAAGCGTCCCCGCCCAGTGAAGAAGACCATCGCTTTCGTCAGGGCTGGGGAGACGCCAACACCAGCTGCCAGGGCCACCTCCTCTGGCCTACTAACAGGGCCACAAGACTGGGAGCTGAAAGTTGACCTGGAGAAGCAACTGTGTTCCCAGAAACTGCTGCTGCAACAACACTACGGCCAGACATGGTGTTAACCTCAAAGGCCTCCAAGCAAATCACCCTTCTATAATTCACATTTCCCTGGGAGGACCGCATAGAGGAGGCCAACGAGAGGAAGAGAGCAAAGTATGCTGAGCTGCTGGGTGGAGCCCATTGATGTGGGAGGCCTACAACAGGCTGGGCATCACAGGGGCCAGTAGGTGACGGGCCATCAAGTTGGTCACTGAGGCAGCGGAAGTTGCCTCAAGATGGCCGTGGATCAGGAGGAGATATCAGGAGATGATATACTGTATGTTAAAAGAAGTGATGTGGAGGAAAGTAAGCATATTCCATGAACCATAGCTGACATTGCTGTCATGTTTGATGACCCCAGCATGAGTAAGTTTCTGTCTCCTGTTGTTGTCAATAAACAGACAAATCTCCACGAGCCATCCCCTCCTCCAAAGGCCACGGATGGCTCATTCAGTCTGTGTCACGGTCTTGTCGTCAGACATCAACGGATGTCTGACGGATAGACGGATAGAAATTGTAGACAGAGAGATAGACGCAGCCAGCTGTGTCTATCAATATAAAACACTTTCAGTTTAGCCAAAAATCCACTCAGATAAATCCACCTTTGATTACCAATCCAAAGAGGAAATCCACTTAGAAAAATGATGTGGCTAGGAGGCCTCGTGGGTCAGTGGCCCTAATCCAGGCCCTGGCCTAGTTTGCTTCCCCACGGACAGACCTCCCAGCCTGGCGTGTTTGAAAGCCGGGGGCTTGTGTGGAGTCTCTGGGAGAGAGGATCAGTGCTAATCACTGTGGTATGTTTACAGGCTCTGGCTAGCTTCGCGCTTGATAATGCTTTCTATCATACGATGATGTTGTGTGTGCACGCGGACGCGTGTGTGTGTGCAGACTGGACCCAGGGTAACCTGGTGGTTCTGTGGTCACCGGGATCATCTGCCGGCTAACCGTCTGGCCACTTCTCACAGAGCTTAGCTGGGAATTAGCGTTCCTACACTAATGAATAAATGATTCAATATAATCAACGATTTATTATGTAATAAACAAACTAATATGAACTCTAGTGGAAGCTAGAGTAGTTTGTTAAATTGAGCCACGAAAATGTATCTGCGTGGGATGGACAGAAACAAGCCTGCCCATCGAGAGCATTAGAACATGATTAGTAGGCTCTTTAATTCATATCATAATGGTGGGTAACACCACTCAGAAATATTAGTCTAACAACAGACGTTTCTCATCAAAATGATTATGACTGTAATGTCCGTCTAAATGCATGTGTATTTGTTATATCTTTATTCATATTTGTATTTAATATCCTGTCAAGTGGCTTTCATATTCTTGGATCTTGTTATACACTGAGCAGACTCTCACACACACTATCCAGTGACTCTGAAGCCTCCCTGAGTCAGGTTACATGATGCAGGTCACATAACCCTAGTCACATGACATGCTCTATAGTAGGGAAATGCTGCAGTCATCTTGATGGTCTGACAATCACTCAGAGCCCTGTCACAACTACTGTGTGTGTCTGTGTGTGTGTGTGTTTAGGGGGTTTACGTGTGTGTGTGTGTGTGTGTCTTTTTTCAGAGAGTAGAAACCTAGATAATATATGGCCACTCATCTGGCTCTTTCTCACACACACACACACACATACATAACCATTTAATTGATAACCAATATTAACAGGGGGAGGAAAGGGGAGGAGGTGGAGGAAGGAAAGGGGAGGATAAGGGAGGTGGAGGGATGAGAGAGGAGGTAGAGGAGGCTACCATGTTGTTGTGGAGCTCCATCTCACTCTCACTCTTGCCGTGCATGCTGGGTGGAGCTGCTCCAATGCCCTGGGCCCTGGGGGTGAGGGGGGTCAGATACATTAGCGACAGGTAAAGGCACCCGATGTGCACCTCAGCTAAACACAAAAAATAATAATAATAAGCAAACAGAAAACAGATTTGTGTGGATGCAGCTAATGAACTCCAGCCCAAGGTACCTGTTGGGTTCTTCCAGTCCTCTCTCAGTGACAAGTCCTTGGCTGTGGCCCTGGTCCTGGTTGAGGTCCTGGTAGCGCTCTAGATCCTGTTCCAGAAGGTTTCTGAGGGTGCTCAGAGCGTCTTCCTGGTAGTCCAGTTCTTCTAACCAGCCACAGAGATCTGATAAGGATGCCGGAACTTCCTCAGCAACACTGAGGAGCTGCAGGAGAGAGAGATAATGAGAGAATACTAGAGGAGCTACCTGGAATGGAATCTCCCTCCATGAATGTACTACATTATGAAGGCAAGTGTCTCGTAAGGGATTCTGCTGAACAACTAACCAACAACCATAGTCAGTGGTCATAAAAATATTATCCAAATCGCAATATGGCCAAGTGATATGTTTAAATCGCAGGAGTTGCAATTTTTAATAAGGGTAAAATGTAGAATAAATGAGGTACAGTAGTCCTGCACATCTTTTCCCCAGATGTAGTAACTATCTTTCTTTTTACAGACACCAACAAATGAAAATCTAGAACATCTAGTCTAACCATACAACTAGCCTAACCATCTAGTCAAGGGGTGTCAAACATGCAGCCAGATGCGGCCAGCAGGCTGACCCAGGAGGCAATTTGATAAAATGTATTGATTTCTTCTTTCTTATCGATTCTTTCTCAATGACTCCAATTGGAAATTATCAAATTGCAATGAAAACACCGTGTAAAATTACACATTTGCCACGGAGGGTGTGAACATTTTTCACCAGTACCTGGGATCATACTATTGCTAACTTTTGCCTCAATAATCCTATCCATGTTCAGTCAACAAGCCTTTTAAGTTATGAATATATATAAGTCAAAACTCAGTTCCAAACTTTGTGAAGTTACAAGGGAAGGAACATTAAAGAGGAATATAACAAGTTGGCCTCAATATTTCTAGTCTTGTGTATATTTCACTATTGAGTTTTTATTTAGGCAATAAGACATTTTAACGCTGTATATCACACAGAGAGTACATCTTCAATCTTAACAAAAGTGTTTTGTTAGTCCCGCCCTCGCTAAGTAGCATTTGGTCTGTTACGGCCCTAAACCTCAAACAAGTTTGGGACCCCTGATCTAACCATGTAGTCAAACATCTACTCTAACCACGCAACGAGCCATCTAGTATAACTATCTAGTCTAATCATCCAGTATAAATATGTAGCCTAACCACCTAGTCTAATCATCTACAGCATCCTCATTTGGCTAGTTGTATCATCCATTGTGTTCTGACGTACACTAGATTGTTGAAGATGGCACTTCCTGTTTACTTCCTGGTCCGTTTCACTCTTCTTCTTCTCCTGTAGGGTCCACAGCTCACTAGTCAACAGCTGGCGATGGCTTCCAATCTCAGACAACCTGGGACACGACACACAAAACATCTAGTTAGCTAACACTAACACTAGCTAACACGACTAGACTTCTGGTTAGCCAACACAAGGCCACTAAACATGTGGTTCGCTAACACTACACTTCTGACTATCTGGTTAGCCAACACTAGACCACTAAACAACTAGATAGCCAACACGACACCACAAACATCTGTCTGACCACCACAGAAACATGTTGCCGCTTTCTCCCTCCCCCCCTAAAAGCTCCCACCTCCCCCCTACTAGTCCATACATCGTCACCTTCAACTCTCTCCATAACTGTCCCCTCCTCACTACCACGCTTACAACGATTCTCCCTCCTGTCAGCAGAAGAAGCCTCCTCCACTCTGACATACTCTCTCTCCTCCTCCTTGGACTCACTCTGTCCATTCACCTCCAGCCCAGCACGATCCTCTCCTCCCCCTCTGTGGCTGTCCGAAGCTCTGTGGGCTGTAGAGCAGAGCTGCGGGCAGCTGAGAGAAAATGGAGGATATCAAACTCTGCTGATGATCTCTCTCACTACCGCTACCTCCTCTTTGATTTCACCTCTACTGTGTCAGCAGCTAAATCTGCCTTCTACTTTGCAAAGATCAACACTTATACACTTGTGAGCCATGAGGGGGCATGGTTAGTGCTGTCGTGCAGTGACAACTTCAATACGCACTCTGGACTCCCGCGAACCAGTGGTCTGCCACATCTACCTGTATTATTTCAGTTCATGCCTGTCATTTAAACGCGCTATAGCGATTTCTGTTGTGGATTAAACCAGCGTTACTTTGGAAGGGACTTTGTTTTCTTTTCTCCGGAAGAACCCAGGAAAGCCACAGACAGAAGATAATGGGAATGTAGAAATGTCTGTTGGTATACAGTTCGTATGAGCGATTGGAGCAGGGGTTAACATTAGAATTTTACATTTAAATGTATCTGTATGCAATGACGGTAAACAGAAAATCATAACTGAAATGTTCAGAAATAGAGACGTTGGCCTCGAGTAGGCTGTCGAGGACACCTCTGTGTCGGTCTCTGCCCAGCCTCACTGTCGGGAGAGCAAACAAACGTCAGCGTATATTCATTCATAATCATGCTCATCCCCGACAGCTGAATCAATCCCAGGAATGTGCCACTCTGCCCCCACTGTTTCACAACTCTGTGCTAGAACATCATACCCCCCCCCTCATACCCCAGGGACCTTTTGACATCAGAGACGATGACTGGCGGTGTGTACCGATTGCAAGACTCCTCTGTCAGCTGATCGCATTGGAGACAAAACAGGAAACGCTGTGTGCGTGACTCCACCCCTTGTACATGTTGGTTTCCGGCTCAGGAACTGTGTAGCCTACCCCCAGAAGTTAGAGCATTGTCGAACTTCTGGATCTGAGATAAGCCAACACTAGATCACTACTGCATTTCGTTGTACTGGTATGCGTACTCTGTGCAATGACAATAACGTTGAATCTAATCTAATCTAATCTAAACATCTACCTAGCCAACACTACATGGCTCACCTCCTGTGAGCGTCCGATGGCCAGCAACAGACTACCTCAGGCTGTTGGCTCAGGGCACTTCAAACGCATTCTATTTTGGAAGGGCTACATTATTATTGACTTATTTAACAGGAGCTTTCATGCAAAGCAACCTTCAGGCTCAAAAGTATTGATGCAGACACCCATGACCAAACTACATATATCTTGGATATTCAGTGACCTGTTGTGAAAGTGTGTTGATGGTGTGTCCGTGTTGCTCTGTCCGCGTTGCTCTGTGTATTAAAACAGTCAATTAAGACCCCATCTACTATGGATCCTTAAGGGTTAAGGGTTAAGGGTACAGAAACAGGTTATTAAGGAGCAGGTAGGGGTTAGACCAGGGGTGTTAAACTCATTTCAGTTTGAGGGCCGTAACACCCCCAATGCTGCTAAGCGGGACTAACAAAACACCAAGAAAAGGTTTGACTGAAGAAGAAGGAAGAAGAAATAAAATCTATTTCATCAAATTGCCTCCCGGGCCAGGTTGGATCAGCTTGTGGGCCACATCCATTCCTCGGGTCGCATGTTTAACATGGGTTAGACAGTACAGAGATACTGTAGGTCATTAAGATGGATAGGGGTTAGGGCTTATCATGCTCCAAGATGCCTCCTAAGGGGAGTGAGGACACTGGGGGTAAAACACCCGAACCACAATAGACCATAATTTACACAAAACGTACACTGAACAAAAATATGAACGCACACCAATTTTTAATGAGTTGAAATCAAACATCTAAGAGATAATTATCTCGGCAAAGGAGAAGTGCTCACTAACACAGATTTAAACAAGTTTGTGAAAAAAATGTAGAGAAATAGGCTTTTGTGTACATAGAAAAAGATCTTTGATCTTAGATCTTTGAAAAATCAAAGTGTTGCGTTTATATTTTTGTTCAGTGTAATTGAATTATTGAGCATGACTGTAGTTTTAAGCTCAGCCAACAGAAGGTGGTAAACCTCTGTAAAACAGACAGAGTAGACTGCTCCTGTGTGTGTGTGTGTGTGTGTGTGTGTGTGTGTGTGCACGCTGTTTCCAAACAAGGTTTGGTTGACAGGTCTGACTGCTTGATATATTGTGAATTATTTGAAGTATTCAACCTTCTGAGGTATGCTGTGTATTCATAATGCAGGATGTGTGAAGAGAACAATAAACTATCAGTCTAAAGCCCCATTCATATGTTACTGTATGTGTGTGTTTGTCTGTCAGTCTAGATTGATAGATAGATCAATAGATAGATAGAGAGAGAGAGAGAGTGATACCTGTATAACCCCCCCCCCCTGTCTTCCCTCTCCTAACCCTAGCACTAACTTGCGTGTTGGTATGTCTTGGCATTATTAATAGGACTTAGCATTACTTATTGTATGTTCGTAAATGTTGGTAATGCACTCAGAATAGAACTTTTATCACTATTATGCAGGCAACATAGCAATTACAAAACCTGCTCTATTCTTATCTGTATGTACCACAGCGATATATTGCTGTCTCCTTCAACAAATGTACACTGTGTAAGTCGCTTCGGATAACAGCGTCTGCCAAATGTAAATAGAGTGAGAGAGTGACAGAACTAACAAACAGCAGATAAATCTGCAGTTTTCTGAAAACATTGGCAAATATTTGAGTTTGAATTTGAATGTATTGGCAGGATAGGCCTTTGAGATGTAGCATCTCATTTTCGAGGGGGTCCGATATACACAGATCCAAAATAATAACACATTTAACCCCCCGAAACCCTTAACACAACCTGTCTATCAAGGCTACTCTGCTAGGTAAGGGTTTTGATATGTGTTTACATACAAGGAATTTGGTGGTGTAGAAATATAGGACCACCACCCCTCTCTAGTGTTCCAAAACGTTCTCCTTATAACCACCGTTAGTAGACCACCACCCCTGTCCAGTGTTTCCCAGAGGATTTTTTGGGGAAATGTTGTTTAAGAATATACACTTTTATTGAACATACAAAAAATATAATCAACAACCACCCAGAAAAATCCTGCGCCTCCATTCACACACCTCCGGCCCTCCCAACTATTCTACAGCCTCCCCTCCATCTCAATCCCCTCTATTCCCTCCCTCCCACTTCTTTAAGCTGCCCTCATGCCCTCTGTTGTATTACCAAATTAATTTACTTAAATGTAATGATGGAAAAAGCTGGGGAAGCACCAATTGGGAAATTCCTCAGCCAATACCAATGTTTACAATGACAATTTGGCTGCGGGAAACACAAACGTAGGCAGCACGAGGCAGTAGAGTGCCGCTGTGCTGGGGGTGTAGAGAAAGAAGACATACCAACACAACCAACACATGGTGGCCCTCACGCATAGTAAGGCCCGCCTCCAGGAAGTGGTTACATTTGCTGCTGTAACGTTACTGTGCCATACTCAGGTGAAGTTGCGCAAAATAATATAATAAAGGATAGTTTCTCTCCTAAAAAAAAACAGCAGAAGTGTACCGCAGCTGCTAGGTGTAACTAGGGGAAACACTGCCATCGCCTGACATCCATGATGTGGGCTGCTTCCCAACAGTCAGGTCAGAGGTGAGAGGTTAAGATCTGAAACCCTGGTGGAAAACTCTTACTGTTAAGTCTGTCTGTAAAAGAGTGGGATTTCAACCTGCCAACAAGGCTCTGAAGCACACAGACCCAACATGTTGCGAGAAGGTACAAGTTTAACTCTCCTTCTGTGTCGGCTTGTCAGGATGTGTCACTTCACAGGAAGACACAATAAACTTGTTCTTTCAGTGAATCGGCTGAAGACTTCCAGCGACTTACTGAATCAACAAGATGACCGAATGTCTAATTCAACATCCCATAATCATATTAGCTAACATCTCGTACAAGTAGAGCACACATGTTCCAGGGCCGGGTTGGGAAATAGCTGAGACCCAGGCTAGGAAGCTAGGTTCTAGAGCTGTGTTCCCCAACTCCTAAAAATG
>OMOU01075716.1:0-16196 GCA_900312585.1 Malacocephalus occidentalis | reverse complement strand
GTTTACTCCCAGGTCAAGCTAACACATGCGGTCTGCGTAGATCGGCCAAATATACACACGTGTCCCGCCGTCTGGGAAGCATGTCTGTGAGAATGTTCATTTGTTTAGACTGTTCATTTGTTTAGACTGTTCATTTGTTTAGATTGTCTTCACTGTTTTAGATTGTCTTCACTGTTTAGATTGTCTATTTATTTCACTAATTCACCTGGGCCTGAGAGGCATGTAATTTCATCTGTGCTGTATGTCAATATAGCACATTTGACAAATAAAATAACTTGAACTTGAATGTACCTCACCTTAATTCATAGTGTGTAGATTTGACATTTTTTGTTTAATTACCTAACTAAAATGGAAGGAGTCTCTATGTATGCAATTAGATTTTCTCGACAACCATTCATCTAATCAACTTTGCACTTGGCAGGTGTATTGCCGTGGACCCCAGGAAGTGCAGTATCGAGTGTGAAGTTGTTTGGGTGAGTGGTTCTCAAAAAAGCTGCAAGCAGCAATATCAAAAGCCACATAGTCTCTGTTTTGAATGGGTATGTTTTGAGGGGGCACATGACTAGTTTGTTTAACAACAAAACAATGCCAAAAGACTTTACACATTTAACTGTGGTTTCACTGAAGTATCCAGATGGCCCACAGGTCAGAAGAATGTGATCCTTCTTACCTGGTACGAGTGTTCTGACTGGACTTGCCACAGGCTACTGCCAGAACCAGATGGGGCTGACTTGCTCAGCAGACTGGCCTGAGGGCCTCCATCTAACTGGCTGCTGGCAGGTCCGGGCAGGGCCCCGTCTCCCAGGGGGGTGCGGTTAGGATGAGGGGAGGCCAGGAGAGGAGAGGAGGGAGCCGGAGCGGCAGGACTGAAACTGAGCAGGGCGAGGGGCGGGGTGTGGGCCTGCTGCTCCCGTTGGTGAATCTCTGTGTAGTAGAAGTCCTCCTCGCTACGGGAGCAACGCTCGTGCTCCCCGCTGGACCTGAGCCACAGACGTAGTGTTATATATGTGTGTGCATTAGTGTGTGAACGTGTGCATGCGTCTATGCGACTCACCCCAGGTGCAGCGTGCGCACGTGCCGCTTGATTCCCACTACAGACGTGAGGATCTTTCCACATGTGGGCCACAGACACCTGTAGGCAACCTTCATGGAGTTCTGGTGGACAAGAGCGAGAGGAGTTCATCTTTATCATGGAGATTTGTCATTCGATGATTTTCCCCACATAGATTGACCAATAGTATGACACAAGAGTCCATGATAGGCGTGCGCTTAATTGATTGTCTGGTCTCCTCACTTTGCGTTTCCTCGGCGCCGGCTCTTCAAACAGAACCTGCTCCAGCTCCATGTCCAATCCCTCGTCAGAAGGTGTGGCCAGGCTGCCGCCTGCCTCTGTGATTGGTGGAGAGGGGGCAGGGCTTCCATTGCTATGGCCAACACTCCAGTAGCCACTGCTACCGCTGTCTGAGAGTTCCCCGCCAGCACACTCCATGCCCAGAGCTTTGCATTCACATGTGCACACGTAAAAACAGACATAAACACAAACAAGGATATTAATATTTAACTGATGCTGCTACTGATACTGTTACTACTACTATTACTAATACTACTACTACTACTCTGATCTTACCTGCTGGTGTTTCCTTGGGGCTGTGGAGCAGAGGGCTGAACGAGAGGCTGGTGAGGACCATGGCTGCCATCATCTCGTCCATATCCACCTCCTCCATCTCCTCCGGACTCCTATAGTTGGAGGACACATGGTTATTACTCAGCCAGTAACCAGAGAGATGGAAAAAAAGGTATTGACTCCCAAACAAGCATCGATTCCCAATGCAGTGGCAATACTAGTTGTCAATGCATTGTCAAACCAGTTTGATGCAATAAAACACATGTTTTTACATTGAAACACGTGTGATTAATATATACAAAACTAAAACAGAGTTGGACCAACAATAGCTATTCCTGAGTGTTTCAGTTCGGTACTACTGTATACGGTCAGCACCCCAGCTAGTCGGACTACGACTGCAGCTGCAGTACATGTTGAGGGCACGTGCTGAACTCAAGAAGCAATGTTGTCTCAAAACCTGGCTTCTCTTACTTTCTCGGGACATCGATGCAAGAGGAGACTGTCCGGGCGAGGGACGTGGAGGTCGAGGGCGAAGGAGACGGGAAGAGCTGAGCGGAGGGACAGGTCCACACATCGTCCGTCTTCCTCAGGACGTGCCGGGCCAGGTCAGGCAGGAACACGGACACCTGGTTGTCCACATGGTTGTGCTGCTCCACAACACCAGGGCACTCGTGACTGCCACAGTGCACGTACACCTGGGATCAAAACCAATAGACATTTCTTTTATTTTGGCTGGCAGAGGCCAAAAAAGTCCTTTGCATACCAACTTGTTATATATGCAGTTTGGGTTTGGTCACTGAATATTGCATTAATCAAGACCATTTGGCCAAGAAATCACCCCCTAAAATTCTAATCTAATACATGGTCAGTATTTATTTTTGGTTAGTATTTTCATTGTTCTTTTGCACACAATGGTGAAAAAGAGATCGGATAGATCCAGGATTACACCAATTTACAAACATCATATTTTGTCACCAGGCACACTACCTGCTATTTACTGTTGTAGAGCTAGCAGGATACCCTTCTAAACAGTGATTTAAATGTTATTTTAATCCATTGCGGAGTACAGATTTTGAGCAAGGTACTTTATAATTTGCCGAATTTGTGGAAATATTGAGCAAACGATGGCTATGTAGAGAGGAGTGCTGCTGCCCCACACCTGCTGGGCAGGTATACACCGCTGGAAACACTGGCATTGTGATTGTGTCTCTAGTTTCCCACATCAGAGAAACCTGGCATTCATACTGCAGCTGCAATTGACCACCACAGTAGCATTAAGCTGCTATAACGTTCACTTTTTTGTTTTGGGGTTGGGACCTTGTTGGCTGGTGGTCTTTCGTTTAGGTAGGAAATCCACCAACCCAAACTGGCCACTAAACATTGACCAACAAACCCATTTTATTTTCCCAACAATAATACATGACTGTGCAACATTGAATGTTTTATCTTTTTTACCAGTGAATATATCCTGCTGCATGGCTTACCATTTACGCAAGTACATTCTTGCACCACTAATGGAGACAGGAGATCCGGTCAATGACCCCTGCTGCTTTGCTTTTCTGACTCACACGCAACATTTCCATTGTCGTCATCGGTAACTAGCAGAGATTTCGGCTACGACATGCCACTTTGTAGACATTTGGGAATCACCAATGTTGTATGTGTTTGTTTGTCTTCTCCTCAATGACGTCACTTTGTACTTACATCTTTGCCTGATTAAGTAATACGGATGGCGTTTTCTACAAGTAGCAAAATAATAAATGTGCAATGTCGCCATGTACAGTATGTACATGCAGGCAGACAGACAGTCTCACCTTTTGTCCAGGGTGCAGCTTTATCTTCCCCATGGCTGCTGCTCCCAGCCTCATCGTGACCGCGGCCACACCTTCTCCTCCCTCATGGTGGTCACCTCCCTCTGAGGGACAGGTGGTGCCCACTAGCGCCCCTAGTGTCGAACGCTTCCCCAAGCGGATCTTAGGCAGCATAGCTGTTTGTTTGGTCTGGAGGTCTGTCTTGTTTGGTTGGTTCGTGTTGTTGATGAAACAGCTCCCTACTTGAGTCTC
This sequence comes from Malacocephalus occidentalis, assembly GCA_900312585.1. Taxonomy (NCBI): domain Eukaryota; kingdom Metazoa; phylum Chordata; class Actinopteri; order Gadiformes; family Macrouridae; genus Malacocephalus; species Malacocephalus occidentalis. Next base: position 12,509 of record OMOU01075716.1, on the reverse strand, counting down.
TAATTCTCAGGCGACAGATGGAGTCACAACGTTTCTGGAGAAAAAAGGGGCATATGCAATCAGGTTGGTTACTCATAGGTTTGGAGTGACCGTTGCTCCACTCACTTGCCTTGCATCATGTATTTGTCATTGGCATGAACCAATACCATGCAATACTCAAGATATTACTGTGTACAGTGAGTGGCGCATGTCTTTTTCCTAAATGAGGGGTGAAATTCAGGCCACACTGACAGTGTTGTGACTCACTGGTTCCACAGAAAACACAGCAGTAATTTACAGTTAGGCCCAAGGGGGGTTAGATCTTGTGGGCTGAGTGCCCCTATCATGTTACCCATTAGGAGCATAGAGACTTGATGGGGTGGGAGGTAGGGAAAGAGAGAGAGGGGAGACAAAGGTTGAGTAAGGGACATTAAAGTGAAAGAGGGGTAGAGGGCTTAGGTTCCACTGCGACCCCTCCCCCATCTACACACGCCCCTACACACACACCCTTAAAGTTCCAGTAAGGAGTCAAGCAGCTAGTGAGCATGGTAAAATATCGCAATAGCTAGATAAATAATGGTACATCGTATTTTAATTATATTCGTCACAAAGTCATAAATCGGCCTCTAAACCGATGTAACTTGTAACACATTTGAAGACGGAGGAGGGGGGACCGAGAAGCGACTAAGCAGGGAAGCTGATCCTGTCGATAAACAATTACAGTGCCCCCCCCCTCTCTACCGGCGAGCTGTGGAACTGCAAATGCCAGTGCAGCTGCTGCAGCCTACTGTCCATTGCGTAACTAAGTGAGAGGCCAAAAAGAAATGTCATATACAATATAACATGTCATACAATAAAGGTAGAAGAAGCTGGACATGTATTGACCAGTAAATTGACGTTATGTATGTTGCATAATCTTTAAATACCATTTATTTTCTCAAAGTAAAAAAAAATTGTTAGGTTTAAAACAATCCACATGCAGTAAATATGTATATTCATTCCTCTTCATATCACTGCATCGTCCTACTGTAAATTGAAACCTGAAATCGAACACATTAAGTTGAGCAATGTCTGAAATACTATGTATACGGAAATTAGCTTGCAAGAGAGGCACTACACCATAATATCTAACTGCTATTGGGCTGTTAGCTAATGGTGTAGTGCCTCTCAAGTCAAAATAATGGTGCCGTTATTTTGACTTGACCGTTTTCGTTGGTAGCATTAAAATACCCAAAATGAGTGAATTACTGTGTTTCAAAAGGTCACGTCTCCTTCGTTCAATGTGACACATCAATGTTCCGCAAGCTTTTTCAGGATATAAACTATAAAACGCATAGATGTATACATAAAAACAACCCAAAAGTTGCATGCTTTTCGTACACTCACCTCTACCAATGTGTGCACACACACACACACACACACACACACACACCCCCCCTTCTGCAGACTCGCTGTGACCGGCTACAACTTGAAATTCTGCTTCGTTTCTGCAGATTGGAGGAGACAAACACCGGAATGGATCTTCACGCAGGAACCGAACGACTGCTATCTGATCATAAACTAAAGGCTTACTTCACGCGATGCACTGCAAACAACAGGAACGATAATCCAATTCCACGAGGCTAGGTGTCCATGACACAACTAATAATGTCATTAGGCATTCGCTTATTCGTGCAATATTGTTGGATTTAGTGAGCTGCCTCCTGGCTGCACTGGCCGCGTTTTCCTTCGTGTCTCTTCAACGGTTTGCAGTACTTGTAGTAAACAAGTGACCATGTGGGTAGGAGACCAGCGCCCATTGGCTGATTCCTGGCTTCCACCGCACACGCCCCACAAATATAACTTGTTTACAGAGTTGGTGTAGTGAAAGGCCCGCAATAACCATACGCGACGTGTTTTATACACTACAAGTTAAAGTACACTAGCTGGAATTAATGGTAATTATGCAGTTGTTTTGTGTAATGTGAATAATTGCAAGTTGTGGGTTCCTACAAATGTATGGATAGTATTAGGTCGTTCTATACGCCAGTGAAATGAATGTCCAACGTTACGCCTTTTCTGTGCGACCCATCCTTAGGATACACTCCGTATGCATACGTCTAAACTACACACATAGTGCATTCTGATTCAACAATACATCAAAACAAAGTCTGTCATGTCTATTGATAGCCTATTATGCATGTTTGGGACCAACAGTAGGTGAGGGCGGAGTGACGTCACTACTTAAGCCTTGGTTGGTATGTGCGCTGCTGCACGCACACATACCGTTCTACCGTGCACTACGTGCATAGAGTATATCCCAAAATATGAATGTTGCAGTATCTTACCCAATACAGTAAGCGTATATACAGCGAAGGCCTACCGGTTTCATAGTGTTATATATCAAACAAAATGGAAGGTAGACAACATGCTTTAAATACAACCTAGTAACCACGAGTCCCGGACAGGGACGCGTTGTTTTACTTGTTTTACAGTAAATAACACGACCAATCTGTACGTCAGTCTATTGAGTCTCAGTGGATGTGAGATTAGGCATGTATGTACCATATGTATAGACGGATTATCAAGTCACATAATGCCCATTACAGGACTCTAAAATCGACAATATGTCCAGTACTTGCACAAGCTACTATATAAATACCACATTTTAATGATTGATTATTTTAATTCGACCATAGTATCATAATAGTAATTATTAAATTATGAGACTCAAACTGTCTATAGACTGTCTACACGTCGAAGGATAATTTTTAGTTACTGAAAAGTAGTTCCTGGGACTAAAAATAAAAATGGATGTATTAATTTGTCATTGCAATCATAATACAATATCGTTGAATTCAAGAACCCACATGTTTGGGGGGTCCTCTGTGTGTCATTCAAGCAGCAGATCTATTCATTGGCACGCGCGCATTATGTATGAGCGTGAGAAAAATAGAGAGGCAACGGTTTGCTAACATTGCCGCCTGTCTTGGTCGTTAGCTAGCTAGATAATTCACAAAGTAAGCTTGTGCCGAAGCTTTTTTAAAGTTAGTTATTATCTCCCGTTGGTGGAGCAAAAGATGAGCAGGATATGAGAGCGCCATATCTGCAAGCTCAGGTGGGTGAAGAGCACTGGCGGACTAAGGGTGTTTGGAGAGAAAAAAAAGTTTAACTATTAATAGCCCTGTATCTCAAAAAACTTGTTTTTCATTCTCATCACACATTAAACCCCTCAAAAATAATATAGTGTTGACCAAAACGCATAACACGTTTTGAGTCCTCTGTGTGTCATTCAAGGAGCAAAATATTTCACAATTGACCCAACTTGGCACACACATATTGTGTGACTCAAGACAAATTAGATAAAATTAGATTCAACTGTACTGCATTGTGCAGGGTAACGGTAAAAAGTAAATGAACTGCAGTATGAGTAACAACTACAACTACTAACTACTAAGTATTTTTTACATCACATTTCATAATGAATCTGGAAAGTAAACAACAGATTTGTGGAAAATATATAATTTTTTTCAATGAGAAATCTCACGTTTAAGGGCTCAACCTTCGAGATAAGGTGAGGAGCTTAGACATCCGGAGGGAGCTCGGAGTAGAGCCGTTGCTCCTCCGCATCGAAAGGAGTCAGCTGAGGTGGTTCGGGCATCTGGATGCCTCCCGGGCACCTCCTTAGGTTAAGCTTCAGGTGGTTGACAGTCATCCATTTGCGGTCAGCCAGGCATTTAGAGATGTGTCTTGTGATTAGGGTGTCAGAGGGGCGGAAGGAAAAGAATATTCCTCAACCGAACTGCCATCTTAACCTGAAAGTGACCTGTGACTTCTAACTCTTCAACTGATGAAGTCCTGCTATCCTGAAACCTTTATTATCCGTTCTCCCTGCCCAGAACTCATATCCATTGGTCAGACATCAATGATTGAGCCATCTGCTCAAGCACATGGAAAACAAAACATTTGAGACTTAATTCCTATATAACTACACGAGGAAGTATACATGGTAACAGTTATACCTGGTGGTGGTGGGGTGGGGAGGGCTGGCCCCTTCCCACCCCGCTATTCTCGCAGGGTCGCAGTGGAACTATTCTCATACGCACTGTAGATTCTGTATATTCTTATATGCACTATAGACTATCATTTCTGATGATACATCTGCCCATACGGTACATACCCTAATGTATATCTCTGCCTATACTGTACATTCCTCAATGTATAGCGTTCACCGTATATATATCTATATGCAATCCGCAGATTCAGTATATCTCTGTAGATGGTGTACATTCTCTGTATATTCTGCTCATACTGCTACTGTTACCATTCACTTATACTGTTGCACTTTTGCTACTACTTTGCACTTCTGGTTAGATGCTAACTGCATTTCGTTGTACTGGTATGCGTACTCTGTGCAATGACAATAAAGTTGAATCTAATCTAATCTAATAAATTGTGACATATACCTGAACCATCACACTTCTACAAGACGTGAGCATTCAAAACATATAGTTATTAACGAATAAAGTGACATAAAAATGTAATACACAATACAAATATAAAAACACAAATGTCATTTTATTATTGTCCAATGAGAACATTATCCATTCGTATATTCGTATATTCAATGTATTGGTGTGCTGTATGCATATGCAGGGTTTTGGGCAGTCTTGTAGTTATCTCTTGTTTGTCCTCAGATTGTTGATGTGGCTCACATGGAGAGGTTACTAGCACATGTGAGCCTTCTCAGGGAGTTCAATCGTTTTTCAGAGATTTAAGATTTAATTGGCCCATACTTCCCATAATCATCACTATGGCCATCATCTCCCACATGCAGCCATTCTAACCCCTTTGACTCAGCTATGTCTACCACTGTGAGGAGCATCTCTTTTTCCATCCTAGATTCTATCATGGATCTCAATATAGCAAAACAGAAAATTAATCCCATTATTATTAGTACTACCTATTTTTACAAACATGGTTCCCCAAGTCCCTAACTTAAGATTCAACCATTTAAACCAATCCTGGTCATGTCCTGCATTGTCTGCCACCTCCTGTCTTAGTTTTTTACGTTTTTTCATTGCAATAGTGAATGACCCTTGATTGTCTGTTTTTCAAGTGTCTTAGATAGCATTAGCATTGATACTGTAGTCCGATTTGTAATATTCTCTGATTGAATTGTTGATACTGTAGTCACTTTTGCGCTATTGTTATTCTCTTTTGGTGTTATTGTTGGGGTCATTATTACCTCTGTCTGCATTGTTGTTGTATGTTTCACTTCACTCCATAAAGTCACTTCTGTTCCATTTGTTATTAAGGAATTTGTTGGTTTGTGTGCAATGATTGTTGTGATTCTGATCTCTCTTGGTTCATTTGTCACTGAGGTTTGGATTAGTTCACTAGTAGCTGAAACTTTTTCTAGTTTGTTGATAATGAGAATCTTTGTCATTTCATTAGTGAGTGGCAATTTACTAGTAACCAAGGTTGGGTCTGTCTCACTAATAACTGAAGTTGAGTCCACTTCACTAGTAACTGAAGTAGAGTCCACTTCGCTAGCAGCCGAAGTTGGGCCCAACTTGTCGGTATCCAGGGTATTGTCTGGCCTATTAGTGACTGGTGTAGATTTTTCCTGGGTTACTTTGTTCAAATGAAGCAACTGTACTATTTGTTTTTTTGTGTCATACAAGGGGCTTCAGTTTTTGTTTCAAAATATATGTTTGGAAACTGGACTCTCCTTATTACTAACTCATATTTTTTGTTGACGTAGTCCCATTGATCTTCTGATATTACTGTCAAACATTAATATTTGCTTTCTTTCCTAATATCTATTCTACACCAATCCTGTAAAATATTTTGAGTCCTAAACTTTAGTAGCCTTAGCACATAGCACCTGCCATAACAGCTAGAGTCAATTGTTCATTATCATATTCTAATTCCTGTGGGGGTATCAGTGCTTGAAGGATGACTTTTTCTGACCTCTTCTCCCTTTGTTTGCTTACTTTTCCCGAACATCTCAGAACTGGCTGTTTCTGCAATTTCATGCTCCCCCTATTGCTATCTCCTGATACTTGGCTATTTCCGGTCTCCTTTGTTAATGGTGCTTCCTCCTCCTCCTTCCTTCCCCCTTCCTCTGGCTCCACCCTTGAGCCAATGGGATCTGCCAAATCCCGTAGAGTATCAGAAGCATACTCATCTGCCTCAACATCCTCGCCTTGGTGCTGTAGCTCCCTGCTGGGCTGGGTCTGGTCTTCCTGGAGCATCTAGACCTTAGTTCGGTCTAGATGCTTCTGCATCCTGGATTTTCCCAGGCTCCTCCCTCGTTTTTGGCTGGGTAGTTTTTGTGCAGTGGTTGAGGTGGTACCAGGTGGTGCTCCCTTCCACCTGGATGGTTGTTCTGATTACTTTGTATGGCCCTTCTCTCCTTGGCTCGTTCCAGTGTTTCCTGAAGACCCTCAGGTAGACCTGATCACCGGGCTCCACCCCACTTGGTGGCTCGTCTTCTAGCTCTGGAACTCTACGTTCCTCCTGTTGGAATATATGCTTATGTATGGCAGAAAGTAGTTTAATATATTCCCTTTTTAAATTTAGCAATTGTAATTGCTCCAATGGAGGTCCCTTATGGGGTCCTCTATGGGCCCCATAAGGGACCTCTATGTCTGAATGGTCCCTCAGGTGTAGGAATGTGTCCCAATGGAGTAGTGATTGTTTTTCTTACATAATTGTTTGCACATATCTCACATTCATTAAGTTGATTATCAACCATTGTTTGTAAGTATGGTGACCAAAAACCTTGTTTTCAAATTTTCCTCATTACTTCCCCACTTGCGCAATGGTCAAAACCATGCATATTAGTGATAAGCAAACCTAACAACGCCGTTAGTGGCAACAACATCCCATCATGGGTTCTCCATAACCCCGTGGGAGTGCGCACAGCACCCCTTTTTATCCACATGTTTTGTTCAGAAACTCCAGCTTTTTCCTGCATGCGGACAACATCTTCTTCAGTAGGTGCAGCTTCAGGCATGGTCAATACTGCCTGGAATGTCCTGCTACTGTTTGAGGCCACCTTGGCCACCTTTGACATTGTTCCCTTTTATGACATAATCGTTACCTTTCCTGTGCGCTTTTGATTATTGCTGCTTGTTTAGGCAGTAACAATGCCGACATTAATTCCACAATCTGTTCACAATGCAGTATGGGGGACCCATCTGTTTTCTTAAATCCCCTCATTTTCCATACTGCACCGAACAAATGACATACACCATGTGCATATACAGAATCAGTATATATATTGACCGTTTTACCTGTTCCTTCTTGACAGGTAACCGTAAGAGCTCTCAACTCAGCTAACTGTGCTGAACATGGCTGTTTACAATGAGAACTTTGAATAACAGAAAACGTTTTATCTGGGTTCTGTCTCACCACTGCAAACCCCGCCTGATTTCCCAAATGATCTTTATAACAAGATCCATCCACAAACAGCTCTTCTTCTGCCCCAACTATAGGTATTGACAAGTGTATATGACAGTAAGGCTGTAGTTTGGTATAAGTCAAAGATTCTGCTACACATGTGGTGTTCCGTCAAAATCATGCAGAATTCTTTCTGCTGGATTTACTGTAGAACTTCTTTGTATGTTAACGTCTGGCAATGTTAATAATGCCAAATATTCCAACAACCTTGAATTTGTTAATACAAACTTGTTTTTTTTGTCTTTTTTCAATTAATTCAGCTCTTTTGTGATGCGGAAAAATAATTACTGGGTAACCCATTGTAATGGTTGAGGCCTTGTCATAAGCATACTGTACCACAGCTAATCCCTGGTAACAAGGCGGATAGCCTTGTGCTACTGCATCTAACTTTGAACTGTAGTACGCTATGGGTTGTTTTTGCCTCCACTACATGATTCTTGCATTAACACCGCTGATGCATATCCCTGACTCTGCTACATACAATAGGAATGGTTTCATGTAATCTGGGGTTGCTAACACACTAGCTCCCTGCATCTCTTGTTTGATGCCTTAAAAAGCTGTCAACGCATCTGTATTCCATGTTGAGCTTGTAAGGCTGTTGTTCCTGCAGCCTTCATAACTTCTCTTAACGGTGCGGTTTTTGGGGCATAATCTTTTATCCAATCTGAACTAAATCCTGTCATCCCCAAGAAAGTCATAATTTGTCGCACCGTCTCTGGCTTAGATGGTTTACTAATTCCTTCAAGCTGGCTGGGTGCTATTGTTTTAGTTTGATGTGTTATCAGCCTCCCTGTGTTATCAGAAGTATTCTACTTCTGTCTGGCAGTATTGTCATTTTTTCTGTGACACCTTGTGTCCCCTATTGCCAATTTGTTCAATACAGTCATGAAATCCTCATGACAATGTTCCAATGTGGGAGAACATATCAGAAGATCATCCACATACTGTATCAGAATCCCATGTAAATCCAACTCCTCCAAATCGTCTTTTAATACTTGGTTAAATACACGTGGAGAATGTTTAAAACCCTGTGGCATTCACATATATGAGTATTGTTTACCTCTATATGTGAATGCAAAAAGATGTCTACTTTCCTCTGCAAGTGGCACACAAATTAATGCTCCACACAAGTCAATCACTGTAAAATATTTAGCGTCAGGAGGAACATTGGTCAGCAGCGTGTGGGTTTGGAACGTTTGCCTGCATGTCTTCTACTATTTCATTTACAGCTCTTGTATCATGTACTAACCGCCATTTTTGTTTGTCTGCTTTTAATACTGGAAGCTGTTATGGCCGGGGGCTCAAATGCACAACACAGGAGGAATGGGTTGGATGCAACAGGAGATTATCAACAGGAGATGGAGTTCGTTTGAGCAGGTGAGGTGGTGGTTCCCTGACCGAACTCGGTGAGAGCACCGAATCCTAACCACTAGACCACCAGGGATTGGGGGTGTTGAAGGTGATGGGTCCGGGATCTGAGTCGGGAGGGCAGGCAAGCCGGTTCTCTTCGCCAGGGGTCGGGTCTAAGGAGGAATGAAAACACAATTTGAGGAAATAAAGTAAGTAGCTCAGCATGACTGCAGCGATACTTGTCAGGCTATTCCTTGGGGGAATAGCCTTGGGGGAATAGCCTGCCACAATCAACTCTGAAGGAGTTGATTGTGGCAACAGGTGCGCAGGAACCGACTGTAAGCGCGTTCACCCAATTATCCCGACGTGTGTGGAGGCGGAGCCGTAACAGGAAGCAAGGGAGTATTACAATCACTTTTTGTTCCTGTCAATACACCCGCAGCTTTTAGAACTTCTATGGTCAGGGATATTCCAATTTCAGCTTCATGTTTCATATAGTACTGTTTTCGCCATGGTAGTTTAGCATTTTGTCTAGTTTGGATTCTTACTGGATTAGCAGAATGCACTAATCCTACATCTGTATCGAATCTAGACCATACCGTTTCAAGAATTTTGGCTATCATCTCTGCCTCCATCTTCATCTGCCTATCATTGTTTTCTGCTGTTTCTGGATCACTTCCACTTCCTGTAAAACTCCTGTCATGCTAATATAACACAACATTTTTAAATACTGTCTGCAACATGACTGAAGAATCAATGGATTATCTGTTCCCTGCCATTTTTGTTGTTTCTCATCGAGCATCATTAGCCCTAATTATTTAGCTTCAAAACCCTTATTTATGAATAGAGGAATGTGAGGTGCTGTGTTATTGTCTCTAAACCAATGTTTTATCACTGAAGATGTATCTGTATCTTGTGCTGTCATAGCTGCTCCTGTGGTCCAATTACTATGTATTGTGATTCTATTGTAGCTTTTTTAACTACAGCTTTCCTTTGCCACTCTTTTTCTAATTCTGGGTCCTTTTCTGGAACATAAATTAGAGTACAGTAATATACTAACTTTGACTCTCTTGCTTGAGGAATTTGAGCTCTGATGTAACTTCCCCATTTTCTCATTGTTACATTTACGTCCTTTTGAATGTCTCCTATCCAATAGACGTTTGCTGTATCTGGCTTTGATACTAGCATCTGAGGTACTGACCCTGCAGCTTCAATCAGTATACCTTGGGGTGTACATACTATTTGTATTCCTAATTTACATAATGCATCTCTTCCTATTAGATTGACTGGTGTAGTGTCTGATACCAAGATGGGTAATTTTAGCTGCACGTCCGTGCAATTTTAGCGTTACTGGAGCTGTTACAGGTATTAACTGCGTTTTTCCCGAGAATCCTACAGTTTTGACAAATTTTTCTGCCATAGGGAGGTGAGAGGCATATTTTGTGCCTCAATCATTTATCAGAACCTGCAGTATTGGTTCCTCATCAGCCTGTTTCGTGATTGCTACATGCCGACCCTCCCCCTGTGGATTCTCTGGGCACCCCTAGTACCCTTGACCCATCCAGGGTCCTGCTCTATTCTCTGTCTAATTCCTCTGTCTTTGCTGCCCCTGTTGCTGTTGCTGACCTGGGGGGGGAAATAATCTTGGACAATCCCTCCTAATATGATGTTCCTGACCAACATTAATTGGGCATTCTGAACTGGTTGGTTGAATGGGTGGGGCGAGTGACCCTCGGCTCTGAGGCTGTTGCACCAAGGGAGAGGGTGCCGGTGGTGGAACTTGAGAAGAGTTCATCTAAGGCAGAACCCGTTGGACAATGGGTGTCATAATGCCTGGTTCTGTGACAACCGCTTGTTTTTTCTTGTCTTTGTCTTTTCTTGTCATTTCCTCCAACTGGAGCTGAGATAACTTTCTCTGCACTTCTCTGCTTTGTTCTTGTATTCTTTGTTCATTTTGACGATATCTGTCCACTGCATGGACCAGATGATCGCTGAAATCTTTATGAGACTTTGATGAGGTCAGTCCCCCCACATGTTCTAGCTTGTTTTGGATTGAGCTGGACAATGTCTCTATTATGGAGGTTCTAAACAAGATAGAGACCAATGGATCTTGCTCTGGATCTCGGTCTGTTTCCATTCTCCATCTCATGACTTGCTTCTGCAGGAAGGATGCAGGATTCTCTGTGTCACCGATGGTGGGCCCCTCAGACTCTTGTGGTCCACATGGGTTGGGTACTCGGTTCTAGTGCCACCCAGGTGCCTGATCGACAGGTGTCAAATGTTGTTCCATCAAGGCTTTCATGCAGTAGGTGCGTCAAACCCCCGTTTGGAGTACACCCTCCATTTTGGAGATACCTAGCACTCTTGCCAAGACTTTAGGTCCCCCACCGCCATTAATTGTCCCACTGTATACTCCTCAAACATCCTAATCCACTTTGAGGCTCCGCTATTTATGTTTGGGAGTCTAGATATTAACCCCTCCAAGTCCTGTGATCCCTATGGGACATATTGGGCCTGCTGTCCTTTCATCAGAATAGGACATTCCCCTGGACAACTTTTTGACGCCTTTTTCATCCTGTGAGATTTTCTAATTTCTTTCTGCGGTTCTGCCACTGAGAGGCTTGCTCCCTCCTGCTCATCTTCCTCGTCCTCCCTTCCTTCACCTTTTTAGAACTTATTTTACTTGAATAATTGCTTTCCCTGTCACTTTCCTTCTCATTACTATCGCTGTCACAATCCCGCTCTTTTATCGTTCACTTAACTCATTTGTAACAATCCATGTGCATGTGTGGTCCCAGTTTTGGTCCTTTATCCCTATTTCCCTTTATCCCCATTTGTCCATGACTACTTATCCTTTAATGTCTACTGTTCCTGTTATCAGTGGGTATATTCCTGTGTGGTAGGGTGGTGGCCGTGCTTTAAGGGGTAGTGATTCTAGTTTTTATCCTTTTTTATCCTTATTAAACATTTCCTTACTGTCTTTTCTTTTTGTGTCCAATTCTCTCCTTCCTTCTGTAAGGACAGAATTACTACATATTATTACTGTCATGACTACCTTTCCAGCACTGTGAGTCAAACAATCAATCTGTCAATCAGCCTAATCACCCTCACCTGTTGTCACTTAAACCTTCCCATATATGCACCACCACTCCACACACACTCTGCCAGATTGTAAACTTCGCTCATGTACGCAAGACTCTCCAGCATTAACTCGATAGATTACCTGTTGCCGAACCTGCCAGTCCCCGACCTACGATTCCTGCCTGACCCCCGGAGAACGTCGTCAACCTTCTGTTCCCGATCCCATTCTGCACCCCTGTGGTTAGACGACGCGATCCTCCTGCTTCCAGTTCTCCCGGTATCCAGACCCAGCCTGTCCCCGATGATCCTCCTGCTTCCAGTTCTCCCGGTATCCAGACCCAGCCTGTCCCTGACGATTCTCCTGCCTTCTGCTTACCTGTACCTCCGCCCGATCAACTGCCCACCCATTACTCTGTCATGATTACTTTTTAGTTATTTATTATTATTATTATTATTATATATTTTTTTTAATAGCTGTCTACTTCAAAGTCAAAAAGTCAAAGTTATTTTATTTGTCAAATGTGCTATATTGACATACAGCACAGATGAAATTACATGCCTCTCAGGCCCAGGTGAAATAGCGAATGAATAGACAAACTAAGACAAACTAAGACAAAAGACAAACTAAACCAAAAGACAATCTAAACCAA
>OMOU01075712.1:0-18650 GCA_900312585.1 Malacocephalus occidentalis | reverse complement strand
CCCCTCTCTTTGTGCTCGCACACTCCTGCACCTCCTCTTGCTCTGCTGTCCCTCCTGGCCTCGAAGGGGACTTTAAAGACTGTTCCTCCTTTTCCTAGTTACTAATTACCCACCCTCATCATTATTCTCTGGCCATTTCTTAATAAATGAGCTATGCATGCAACATGGGTTGAGATGAATGGAAAGGGCTGGGCTCCTCTTGAGGCTGTGTTTACACAAGGCCAGAGAGACCGGGCATCGTGGCTGATGTGTTGGTTTCTTATATGTAATAGCTATTATGTATGAAACAAATACCGACTTGAAGTCAAAACAACTTGTGTGTGTAATTACTTCCAATGCAAAAGCTGTGTGTGATACAAAAGCTTTGTATGTATATTCCGACAATAGTTACAATAGTTTAAAATAGAACAAAATCACCATAAAAAGAGAGTCAGGCCGTTAAGGTCTTTTTTAAAGGTATTTTTAAAAATATATTTATTTGGCTACCTGGTGATTTTGTCTTTCTGTCCTGAACTTTCGAAACGCTCACCAATAAAACACAGTCACGTATCAAGTCACTAGGTTGACTGGTTATCTGTGGGAGAGCTGGACTTTGGCCTGTGTGCTCTCTCTCCACTTATCTCCCTCAGTCAACACGGCTCATTTCACTTCCAAAAAGCCATGGCCTGCATTTATGGCGTGTACGTGTACATGTGTGTATGTATGTCAGTTGGGTGTATATTTATACTCACTATTTTCAAGTCAAGTCGTTTTAATAATCATCATATGAAAACAGAAATATATATCAATTTACATATACTACAAAACGGAGATATGTTAAAGACAACAAATACAATAAACAAAGCTAGAAAGTAAGAACACATAATCACCATCAATCTTTTTCTTAGAATTTCCTTCGTTGTCATGTGCTAAACGTGTGTTTTGTGCACCTGTCCACGTGTTTCAGGAACGACCCGTGGCGTGTGGCTAAGATAGTGAAAAGCTACATGCAGCAGCATAACCTTCCGCAGAGGGAGGTGGTGGAGTCCACGGGCCTCAACCAGTCCCATCTGTCCCAGCACCTCAACAAAGGCACGCCCATGAAAAATCAGAAACGAGCTGCCCTGTACAGCTGGTACGTCAAGAAGATGTGTGAGATTAGCCAGCGTGAGTACACCCACGGCTGCTTGACCACTGACTGTAAATGAGAGAGCACAGCACAGCACAGACACAACTCCATGAAACTGAAGCTGATAAAAGGGTTCAACGTAGTTTTCTGATTTTGCAGAATTCACAAATGCCCGGCACGGCCTCGCCTCAACGGATGAGCAGGGGGAGGAGACTAAGAAGGGCCGCAGGAACCGCTTCAAGTGGGGGCCGGCTTCCCAGCAGATCCTCTTCCACGCCTACGAGCGGCAGAAGAATCCCAGCAAGGAGGAGAGAGAGGGTTTAGTGGAGGAGTGTAACCGGTGATTAACGCACACGGAAAACACAGAGCCTGCTTCAATCAGATCACACTCACTGATTAAAGGTGTTGTCGGTAAGATGTGAGAGTTGTAAAGAGAGAGCAGAAGATTAGCTTAGATTAGATTCCACTTTATTGTCATTGCACAGAGTACACGTACTAGTACAACGAAATGCAGGAAGGAAAGGAGATGAGTAAACCCCCCTCTTTCTGCTCCCTCCCTTCCTACGTTCCTACCTCTGCCATTGAGTGCATCCACCCTCACACAATTGACAGGAATATACTGCATGTATTGACAGGAAGGATGGATTCCCCAAACCAATCGGGGAAGAGATGCCCTGATTAGTTAGAAATGAGCCAGGAGCAATCTAAACTCTATACTGTCTGATAAAAAGGCAACCAGAACAGATAGTCTCACAGAGCATTTCATGTACTAATAGCTGACGGATAGGCATTTTTAACCATTTACACTCAGGTTACAGGTCATAAATCTCACTTACGGCACCTTTCATTTCCCATATGTATGATATTCTTGTGGGTAACTGACATGCACCTGTTAAAAGATTTCTTCCATTGTAACGTGATTCCACTGTGCATTGGCGTGTTGTGGTGTCATCAGGGCGGAGTGTATCCAGAGGGGCGTGTCTCCATCCCAGTTGGCCGGTCTGGGCTCCAACCTGGTCACAGAGGTGCGTGTCTATAACTGGTTTGCCAACCGCCGCAAAGAGGAGGCCTTCCGGCATAAACTAGCCCTCGACACCCCATTCACAAGCCAGTCAGCAGGGGTCACGATCCAACCGCCAAGTCCCAACCACGGTAAGTCATTTTGACATTTAGGGAATTTCTTTTTTGTCCAAAGCAACTTACAATAAGTCCAGAGTGAAACAACAACAGACATTCCAGTAAGATTTGAATCGACCAAGTTTCATAACTTCTAGGTTAACCCCTTGCTGGTAAACAGCAAGATAGCTTAGATAAGATGCTATACACTATTTCAAGTGCTAGAGTTCCAAGAGGGGATTGGAACCCGCTTACCACTTACGGTAAGTGGAAGTGGGTTGGGGGGGGGACAGGGGACACACATGAGATATACTGTATAGCAGATGTTGATATGATTAGTTGGGTTGTGGTGCATGCGTTGAGTTGATGTCACTGTGACTGGTGTCTTGTTAATACTCGTTAATACTGTACTTAAGGCATGAAGTACAGCCAGTGTGACCCGATGGGTTTGGTCCGGGGGGGGAGCGGAGAGCGGGGCCTGCGCTTGGGAACCAGCCCGGTCCAACTTGAGCCCAGCCACACTCTCCTGGATATGCATCATTCTAAAATAGTAAGACTGCGTCCCACACAGCCACGCCGCACCTAGACCTGCTGCCAACAGTACTGCGGCATAGCCGGGATTCACCTTCTTCTCTGTGTGCTTCTACGACGGGGTTAGGTATCCGGTGGCGGCCCCCTGCCCCCAGTGAGCACACTGACGTCGTTGCACAGCCTGTCGGCTTCCCCTGCCCCGCCGCAGGGTCTCATCATGGCCCCTCTTCCTAGTGTCATGAGCCTGGGGGAGTCCTCTCTCCTTATAGGTAAAGTCACGTTACTGCCCTATGAACACCTGATACTGTAGTGCATGATAA
Organism: Malacocephalus occidentalis; assembly: GCA_900312585.1. Lineage (NCBI taxonomy): Eukaryota > Metazoa > Chordata > Actinopteri > Gadiformes > Macrouridae > Malacocephalus > Malacocephalus occidentalis. The sequence continues at coordinate 15,575 of OMOU01075712.1, read as the reverse complement.
GCTTGTAGGTCACTGATCCAAGATGGGATCAGTACCACTGTAGCAAGGACAACACAATAATATAATAAAAGAGATAAGAGACAATAAAATACAAAATATACTGGAATGTATTAATATAATAAGAGCAGTCCAAATAAATGTAAAATGATCAACAGTCGACAAAATAAGGTAATGGTCAGAATAGGAGTGACATTCCAGGAACTGGGAATGATAGAGTTTTCACCAGAGTCTTCACCATCTCCAGCATGTAACATACTGTCAATAATATCAATTAATCTTCCATCTTGGGGTCATCTTGGTGGGTTTTTTTCCACTCGCAGGGCTAACCTCTACACAGTCGCAGACTGTACCGGTCATCAACAACGTGGGGGGTAGTTTCACCACCCTGCAGCCCATCTCTTTCCAGCAACAGCTTCACACGTCTCCCCAGCACTCACTTTCAAGCCACATGGGAACCAGTCCCTTCATGGCCAGCATGGCCAGCATGGCTCAGCTGCCCTGCCACAGTAAGAGTCCCCACAAGGCAGTGTTCAACCAGACAGTGTTAAACTCTCAAAACTCTTAAACTGTAGATACCCTGATTGCCGGTGGGAGGGATAGATACATAAATGTATACAAGAAATATGCATGCATTGTGGGTACTGTTAAAATAAACATTGTTCTCTGCTGCAGTGTACAGCAAGTCTGACATGCCACAGTACACATCACCCAGCCGTCTATCACAAGCCATGCTGATTACAGACAGCAGCTTCGGGGCACTGACCAGTCTAGCTGCTGTGAGACAGGTGATATAACCAACAGAATACACCGGAACATTTCAACAAAAATACCTTTTCTGCATGAAAATAATCTACCAACTGTCGTGCGGTAGATTCTGACAGCAGATCATGAGGACCAAACAGAGAGCCCCATGGCAGAAGAGTCTCTTCAACTGCAGTCAAACACACCTGTGCCAGGTACAGTAAGTGAGTGATCAGAGACATGGTTTCAAACTTGACAACTTTACGGGGACTTGGCTATCATTATTGCAATTGTCTAACCATTGGCACGGAACGAGTGCACGTTTAAAACCTAAAAGATGTTTATTTGCAGTACTGTTCATACTCTTGGTTATCAATGCATTGATAATTGAGGATCACTCTAAAAACCCTTTTTCTGTCATAACTGACTGAGAATATCAAATCGTATTTTTGTTGTTTAGTTTCTACAGCTACAGAGAGCCTAGAGCTTTATCCAGCCACTCACAGCACCGAAAGCCATGCATCTCATCTCCTCTCGCCGTCACCGTCAGACATCAGCCCCTACCTCCCCACGCAGATGATCTCCTCCACTCAGTAGTGCCTAAAGCACCGCAGGATGGACCAACCGTACTTTTGGACTCATAATCTGAATGAAGCCACAACCAAATACAGGATATGGACCGACCTGCAGGATAACAAACGGTTTTTCTTTTCCACCAGTCCACCAAATGAGTGCAGAGATCTTGGAAGTGGAATTCATGATGGTGCAAATACAAAAACATGTACCATTGTAACACAAAACGAACAAGGACAAATGCGTGGGTCGTTTTAGTTTTTTTATAAACAGGACAAAATGAATTCACAAATCAAAAATGTACTGCAAAATGTATTTTGTTAAAAATAAATTTGTACTGCCGTCTGCGTGATTACATTTTTTTGTAATTTATAATTATTTTTTACAAGTCATACACGCTTACAGAAATGACCAAAACAGAAATATTGAATGGAAGACGTATCGTATTGGTGTCAGTTTGACAGAACGAGGCAACCTAAATATTGCCTCAATATTCTGAACAGTAGCTCGACACGTCCAAAAACTGCAGTTTTCAGCCCTCAGCGCCCTCGTCAAAAGCTTTGTGTTTTCTTTTCCTTTTGCGCTTGACCTTAGTTTGGGTTCTGCCCTCCTCCAGCTCACCGCAGGCCTCCCAAGACTGTAGGGAGGATTTAGCAGACACAGGCTTTGCCAACGTTGTCTTCGCTTGATTTTGCTTTTTCACGGTTTTACAACTATGGGTCTCCTCTGCATGTCCTTTCTGTTCTTCAGTCTCTACGCTTTGTTCTCTGCGAATTGCCTTTATTTTCTTCTTTTTCCGGACAGGGCTCTCAGCCTCACCTTCCTGGTTCTGTTCTGTTGGGTTTTTAACCTTCTTCGTAGTCACCTCCTCTGCCACTGAAGGTGGTGGCAGGAAGTCCCGGAAGGACACGGCTGCCTCCCTAATCCTCATTTCCATCTCATCATCGCTTTCACTGTCAGCAGAAAATAAAAAGGGATGTAAAATGAAGTTGGATTGAGATTCATCCTGCTGATTTTATATAAAAATCCCATATTTGTATGTTAATTTCATGCAAATGTTTTTACCTTGAGCTGGGAACGGGCCTGCGTTTTACAGGACATGGTGTCTCATCAACTCTCTGACCGGGGATTGATGTTGCAAAAAGTTTGAAGCCTGTGACGAAGATATTCATGTTGTGATAAAGCTTGAAAACAAAAGGCAGCACTTAGTTTATTGCAATTAAATGTCTTACCGAGATCATCATCCTCTATTGTGCTTGAGCTCTCACAAAACACAGCTTTCTCTGAAATAAAGCTGATGAACAAAATATGTTAAATGCATCCCTGTATGATATGAATGTGTCAATTGTTGTGAGCTAAACATTGATTCAACCAAAGTACCCGTCAAGCATATGTTCCAACTTTTTGGCAACATGTGCACGAAACTCCGGGGTCACCTGCAGCTCGTCGCTGTACTGTTGATGGTTGGACACAACCAACCTGTTGGGACAGCCCAGCGTAATTATACATTACCTAGAATACAAGTTTACATAGAGCCAACGCACTTCCCGACATGTAGGCCTACATTTCAGCTGGGTTCTTAATATCTCGAGAACAAACTAGAACTAAACATGTTTGTACTGCATACTGTGCGTGTATACAACATACTGTCAGTGCCATATAGATGTATGCTATTTATTTTTATATAATTTCGGATCCAGCATTCCTACTACTATGCTATTTTGTGGGACGAAGCTTATCGACAAGAGCGATAACTGGCAGTATTTTGCTTTGTACTGTATGCTGTTGCACGCGCACAGAAGACAAACCGTCAGATCTAAGGCGTGACATTTGCACTCACCGCCGCGTTGGTTTAGGTTCTGTAGCGTTGTTTCCTTCATCTTAAGTAAAACACAAATTGTGTATTTAGTTAACAACAGCAAGCACGTGTGTGCTGTTCATTAAGTTACCTCAATGCATCCATGAGCACGGTTTCTGTGCTTCAACCAGGAGCCAATATCCGAATGTATTCGGCATTTGGGAGTGGGTTTACCCAAAACAGTTGTTTTATCATATACGTGGTTAACAAATATCTCAACGTACAAACGTTAATATACCTGTCTTATTGGTACCTAGTCCATCCCAAACGGCTTCCTTAAATTTTTCGAGATCTTCGTCTTCACTTGAATCATCGGACCCATTACATGCTTTTGTACCGGAGGCAGCCATTATTAAATCACGTGTTGGCTTTCTGTCGCCGCAAAGAACTCTGGGTAGTGGTGTTTGTTCTGGTGTTATTTGTAAATGTATTCAACAAACGGAAAAGTCCAGGTTTTAGCTAGTCCTCAAAAATCCCTCACGTCCCACACAAAATGTCACTGATGACTTTAGGAAATTATGCAAAAACAAACATATCCCAAGCAGTTAGAACCCATAGAATTTGAAATGTCACATCCTTGGTTACAATTTCTCTTGGGTAAAGTTGTCATTATGTAGATAACAAGGGACTCCCACAAGGGATACGAACATTAACCAGTCTAACTAGGGCCCAACACCTCAGACATGATATGCCATAGCACCTGTTAGAATAGTACATCCCAAATGTTGTTCGGGTAGGCCAAAGCCAATCACCATAGACGAGAGAAGAGCCATAGTAATTAAATGAACTAATTGATTGACAAAATGCTATTCAAATACACATTTCAGAGATAATAGATGACTTGATAATGACAAGAGAAGCTGAAGAAAAGGTGTCTTTAGCTTAGTTGAGGTGCAGTCAGTTAAATTAACATTTTACATACAAGAGCACTGTCACAATTGCCAGTGGGCGAGGTTGGTGGGGAAGAACCCCGCAGGCAGCGTATGAGCTCAAAATATTTTATTCCCTGCTGGGACAGGCAGGATACAGGATCTAGGTAAACAGATAAACAGGTGGCAAGGGCACAGGATTCAGACCGAACAAACGACAGTAGGATCTGACAAGGAACACATGACTGGGGCAGGCTTAAATAGGGAACTAATGAGACGAGAAACACCTGAACTAAAAATGGCCGACAGACAAAACAATGAGAAACTAAAACACACAGAAAACACACCAGGAAGTAGGAAGGGAGTTTCAAAAAATACAATTAATTCAGGGCAGAGGCGGATCGTGACAAGCACAGTGTGTGACACAAGGCACTGGAACTTCAGGCTATGCTGGTGAAGTAAAAGGATGAACAATCCAAGGTCAAGCATAGCTGGACATCGGTAAAGCACAGGAGACAATGGAACATGAAATAGAACTAAAATGGTTCATGCTAAGTCTATGCTTGGCAATACTGTCATACACCCTGGTCCATGCTTGAATCCTTCCTTTTGGGATTCACAACTGTCACGTGCAAAAGGTCATGTCAAATCAATTTACAGAGCGATATCTACCGAACATGTTAAACAAATCTACTTCCTGAAACGTATATAGAACAAGTACAAAAATCCAGTAATGTCAAATAGCTAACATAAATTCTAAATTATATCACACTGAAATGTGTTAGTATTCTCTTATGATGGGTCCGGAAGAAAAGTAAACAATGTTGTAGTGTTGATCATCAAAAAATGAACATCTTGGAGATGGGGATGATGAAGGCTGGGTTGGTGTTATTTCCCAAGAACGGGCTTTCCGATGTAGGGAATGTATACGTCCAGAAAGAATGCACATAGTCTTATGGATATACCATCCTTACTGACCCCCATTGTAGGCGTAGTCTGCCTTGTTGTGCATTATAAGTTTGTTGTCCACAAAGTAGAAGCTGTCTGATCTGGTTTCATATGGGTGATCCACCATGAGGCGAACTGGGCCATTGAGAAGAGAGAGGGGATTAGGTCAAGCAATGTAGCAAAAATGCAGAGAAGGACAAATAACAAAAGCCAACTCACTGAGGTCCTCCGGAAGCTTGGGGAACTCGTAGATGTGCTCGCATGTGTTGCAGCTGTTGGGAATGCAGAATCCGAAGTCAAAGTCAAAGTTCTTGAGGAGGCGCCCTTGGAAATAATGTCTTTCAATCATACGGAAGCTGTTAATAGGACTGTCCCCCACTGTGAACTCAACACTGGGGATTGAAGAGGAGATGGGGAGGGGACATAGTGGGAAACATGGTTAGATACACATAAACATATGTATATTAAATGTACAATGAGCTTGGTTTCAATTCCTTCTAAAAAAGCTTTTTCGTCACTTACGTGGCACCAACAGTGCAAAGTTTAAGGAAGGCTGGTGTGAATTGATACCGGACAAAGCGACCAGCACTGGTGTCCAAAACTCCAACCTCATCTTCATGCTCCAGGGAGTCTTTGTTTCCATACACAGTTCCATACACATACACAACAGAAAACGTGAAATGTACTGAGTGGAACTTGAGTGGGAAACATTACATTTAACTTCTGTAGCGTTCATTTTGTGAGTGGGTTAAATATTGTTTACTCGTCCGTTTTCGGATCAAACAAAAACTCAACTAATACGTGGGCTCATAAATCAGATGTGCCGTCGGTAGGTAGGTTGATGAGACATAAATTGATCGTCATCCGGAGCAGACGAGTTCCATCAATCTCGGAAGTCATTGGCTGCTGACGACGATTTACTGCATTGATAAGCAGATATCTCTTCATACACAGTGTAGAATTGTACAGTGAGACTTACCGCAGTTTTGTGGCTTTGCAATCTCGAACAGCACTGTTCCAGTTTCCAGGTCTCTGATTTTGAACCGCGTAAAGTCAACGCTGTACACATTGTCTTCGGGTTTACACAAATAATCTGAAACGTAAAACAACAGCAACATGTAGCTAAATACACAGGAAAACACACATACAGATTGCATACGAAGGATATAGGCTACTATTGGAACCACTAAACGCGTACCCTCGGTCACTGCACGGAGACCCAGGACGTGGTCCGGTGATATATCTTTCCCTAGCGCCCTCAGTTCATCCTCTGTTACAATAGGATATTTATCGGTTTGATTGCGTCGCGATATTAGTTTTTTTAGCATCCCGCCGGCTGACTTTCGATCACCTAGAGTTACTTGTTGGTGGCGATTTCACAGACGGCCAGAGTAATTTTAAGATGGCGCATATGTGTACGGGTAACACAAAGTTACATTGTGATTGGCTGTGAACGCTGCCGGTCGCCATAGTTACCTTGGTACGCCGTTTAACCGTACGTGTGTAAGCGATTGCGAGTTGTTTTGGACTCTTTGCGTTTTACGTATGCGCAAATGGGATACGTGATATAATGAAGATCACCCGGTCTACTTTGATTCTGCATACGTTGATACGTATGCATTTTTAATTAATAAAGAAACGGTTTGGTTAGCTAATTTCCTTTTTAGATGGGGTCTTTATATAAAATAATCCAATGTTGATACATTGTGATCATACAAATCGCATGTAAAATAGTATTGTAACAACCAGCCGGAGTCAGTTGTGCAAGTATTCCAAACAGGAGCTTTATTCCACACACAACTTAGCCTAACTGCTAACTAACACACGTGTCTCTACTAGGACCACGCCAACTACAAGACGAAAACCCGGAACAAAAGACCCTCCCCTCCCGTCCTCTCGCCCAATCACCAGCCCGTACACTTAATGACACATACAGGCTATTGATTGGCCGAAAGGCGGGAGTTCGCCTATGACGCGCTACCCAGTCTTCACTGAGTCGCTACAGTATTGTGATGAACGCCTGAATGAGACAGACGACGGGAAACAGCACCACCCTGTTGTGGAACTTGAGGTGGCTCCACTGAGCACGGTAGACTTTCACCTTTGTGGCAGACACTTCAGCTCACGTCGGTCGACGACCCTCCTCTAGCCAGCCCCGCAGCCGCACCAACACGGCATCTGCAGCCTGGTGTTGCCCCTTGCTGGATAACGGCAGCCACCCCTCTGGCCCCGCTTTTCCTGTTGCTGGCAGTACCGGCACTCCATCACCGCACAAGGACGCCGGGAAAGAGCATCACCGTTGCCATGCTGACGTCCCGGCCGGTGCTGCACCTCAAAATTGTACCCCTGTAGGGCCTCCAGCCAACGGGCCACCTGGCCCTCAGTGCCGGAGTGCCTGGACCATTGCCAGCAGCTCCCACCTGGTCACGCAGTAGTTTTGCTCTGCTTGGTTCAGGGCCCAGGCCACCACCTGCTCCCTGTACCCTTTTCTCTGGGACAGGACAGCCCCCACCCCACCCCCTCTGTAATGCCCCTGCCGGCGTTACAGAGCCCAAATGGCATCGCCTCACCGACATGCAATGCAGCCTTCACCCAGCTCTGGGGTGCCCTGATCGCGGCTCTCGTGCTGGCCTATCCGGAGGCCCAGCAGGCCTTCATTGTGGAAACGGATGCTAGCGACGTCGGAGTGGGGGCTTTCCTGTCCCAGAGAAAAGGGGACCCTGAAATGCCGCAGCCCCCAGGTGCTGGTGTCGACGCCGAGGAACCCCTGGTGGCGTAGAGGCTGCAGCTGTCTGGCAGTGGTTCTGCGGAGCTCTACCTCCTAGGCCTGGGTGGAGCACAATGGTCTCTGTGCCAATGGTGAGCCTGGCCCGGGACACATCGACCTGGGCCAACAGGCCAGCAGGTCCAGGCCGATGATGCACGGGTCCTGGATGTGGACTAGCCAGACCTCATGCACCATCTCCTGGTCCCCTATGCGGATGTGCACCGGATTCATGCCCTCCATGCTGGCCCGTTCCCTCATCACCGTCCTCATCTGGACTGCAGTAGGGGTCCACGCTGCATAAAGCACCCCCTTGGTGCCCGCAGGACCCCTGGACAGACATGGGTGATGTTGGACCCGTTGTCCACCAGAGCTCAGCATGCCTGACCTCCGCCTCCTGTAGACCCTCATCTTTAATCTCTATAGTGTTAACAAGTAAAACTCCATCAAAATTGAATGGTCTGAGCATAATCTGATGCATTATGAGGTTGAGGGTTGAATCTTTCGTCTTTTTCACCATCGTGGTTCTTATCGAAAATGCCGCATATTCGCCGCGTCACTTATGTTAACTTTGTAAATAGTTAAGGCAGTTTGATGTCTCTTCTCGTCTCCTTTCTGTAGCAAACGGCCAGGTAAAAGGACCGGGTACCGAGCGAGTCGAGTCGAGCTGAACCGAGCAGTGAAAGAGCGCCACGGCGCGGCAGGATGTTGGTTCGATCCCGGGCTCCGTCTCGATAAAGGGGCGAGGTGTCACTGAGCAAGACTCCTAACCCTAACTGCTCCTCACTTTTAGATTAGATTAGATTCAACTTTATTGTCATTGCACAGAGTACGCATACCAGTACAACGAAATGCAGTTAGCATCTAACCAGAACTGCAAAGTAGTAGCAAAATTGCAACAGTATAACAACAATAAGTATAACGACAGTATGACAGTGAACGGTAACAGTGACAGTAGCCGTATGAGCAGAATATGCAGAGAATGTACACCAACTACAGGAATATATTGAATCTGCGGAGTGCATATAGATTTGTATATACGCTGAAAGCCATGCATTGAGGAATGTACAGAATAGGCAGAATATACATTGGGGTATGTACCGTATGGGCAGAGGTATCCTCGGAAATGATAGTCTACAGTGCATATAAGATATATAAGAATATCCTGAATCTACAGTGCAAATAGTATATGTTTATAATATTGATGTATGTACAGTATGGATGGAGGATGAATATATGCAGTATTGCGTGTACACTGAGGTGTACAGCGGGGTATATGCTGGGGGCTGACGTGTTGGTTGTTACCTTACATGATTGACACCGACGTTGGCGTATGAATGTGAGGTGAATGTAGAGCGCTTTGCATTAAAGTGCCATTCATTTACCACAATAGTGAGTATTTATTTACATCATCGATTTATTGTAATTAGTATTATTTGAAAGTAAAGCAATTGAAGTAAAGCCATTTAACTATTTAATTATTCAGATTCCAACACATGTCTGCATCTGCGACAACGCGCTATCAATCTATATGGAATCATCCCCATCTCCAAACAAATCAAATTCCCCTTTTAATACTGTACTGGGGGAACCCTACATGATACGTTGGTTCCGGGGAAACCTTTCTGCGCAACACCGGACATTTCTACGGAAGAAGTTACGATGGTGCGAGTTAAGTCAAGGTAAACTCTTCTCCTTGGAATATGTATTCTTGAAGTGCAGCGTTTGGTATCATAGTGTTTGCCCTTCTTTCTACAGATATCTGCTGTGTGAAATTAATGTCTCCGACCAATCTAAACGGTTGTTGATGGACGACAGGGCGATTAGCGCAGCAGTAAAAGATGCTGTGACGAGAACACATGGTGACTATGGAGCGGCACAATGCGGCATTGGTTTCTCGGGTAATTCTGATTTCTGTTCTATATCTTGATTGCTGATTTATTATGGCTCCCAAGATGGGACCACCATGTCTGTATCAATTTTGCATGCTGATATGCTCGTACGAATGGCTAATCTTGGTAAACCATGTCCTCCCCCCTCCCAGTCAAATATGTGAACGCACACACTGGCATCGTTTTTCTACGCTGCCCCAAAACATCGTACCGACTCATCTGGTCTGCGCTGCCTTTCATTACCAACGTTGAAAAGCGCGGAGTGAAAATTCCTTGTTTTCTGAACTGTTTACATGTTGGAGGTAAGGTACTTTCTTTATGTCTGTATGTTTTTATATCCTGCCAAGGCGTATGGCTGTCGGGTATAAAGTGAGGTCCTAGTGGTGTGATGGTAGCGAGCGGCTGGTATTTGTGTGGAGCGGTCAAAGAACAATCTTGAATGAATATGCCTCCAAATGAGCTAATGGAAAAACAATCAACGTGCCTACACTGGACAAAACAAATCAGCAGCATTTCCCCCTGCCCAGTCGACCGCTAAATATACTAAGCTGCTCCCAAGTTGGAGTGGGTGCTTAATGGTCTTAAAGGGGTTTTTAATGTATTTTGCAGCAATGTTAATGTTTAAATGAAGGCAAAGAGATACAGAAACCTCTACCTAATACTAATGTGTGTTTCTAATGGTCATGAGAAAACAGAGAAAGTTGCAATGTTTTTTCTTTTTATGGCATCTTTAATTTTTCTATGTAATAACAGAAATATTTCCTTGGAGACATGGGTGGGTGATAAGGTAAGGTACAAATGTTGTTGTTTTTTTTCTCTCTCTGAAGGAACAATCAGAACATGCCAGAAGTTCCTGGTTCAATACAATACCCAGCAGCTACATCGAATGATCCCAAAATGTAAAACCATAGGTAAAGACGTGACATGTCACCTAACAACTTCTCTTTCCCCATTGTAACTTCTACTACAACTACTAGTTTCTCCATCGATTGATGTGTGTTTTCTGATCATAATCGCTTGCTGTGCTTTTGATTATACTTTTGCAGGAGAGCAATCTCAGGTTCGTCGTGCCATACTCTGCTCTTCCTCGTCAATGCTGAAAGGCGAAGAAGAGGATGAATGAAAGTGAACGCTTCATTGATATTAACGACATCATTATTCACGTTGAGTGTGTGAATGATGTCATGCTATGGTGTTGGGACTCATTAGAAAAATGGGATAAACCAATGTTGCCATTCCCATTGGTCCAAATATGGCAGTTTAAAAAAGTGTGTTCCTGTCAAGTGGTTTGGGGAAAAATAAGTAGCAACTGGGTTGTATTTACCTTATGCCTAAAAGTTAGGCCTTCATTTTTGTAAAATAATTTATTAAATATTTGCATGTGTTAAATTGTTAACGTATTGTCTTTTTTATTTGTAATTCCTGACCAAAAGAAAATGTGAAACCAACTGGACAAATTGTCATCTTCGTGTTATTTATATCCCATGAGTTGCATATACGAAAAAAACAAAACATTAAATTGCCGTCTATGAATACTCAATTTCCCACAAGTCTCGCTGACACCATCCGGGTTTTTTGGCTTCTTGTCTGGCGACCCGTCGCCATTAGTGCCAGCTCGCAATTCTCCACGTGTTTTTCTTTGAGGAAAAACGTTGCATTTACACGTTTTTCTGCTTTTGGGAAACGTGTAGCGCCTTGCGCAGGCATCGCGGTATTCTAAACGACGAAGAGGGCTGATTTGTTTTGGGGTCTTGGCCCCGTGTGTTGTGCTTTCGTCCAACCGTCCTACCGTCGCCATAGTATTTGAGACGCCGCAATCGTGTCTCTTGTTTTCTCTGCTTGTTTAGTGAACATGTCGCCGTGATGGGGTCTCCGTGTCTGAAAGAAATGATCCCGGGCCTTCGTCGCCTCACCCGATCGTTCCACCGTGCGCTTCCATCCCGTATTCTTTCGTTTGATGCTAGAGAGCTCAGCGGCTCTCTGCCTGGAGCTCGGCCTCAAACCACCTCACTTCACGGAGACGAACATGGAGAAAAACTCCAGCAGCAGCAAGATTCCACCTCGTTCGAGTTCTACTGGACCAGTACCCGGCGAATCTAAGACAAAAACAGGTGAAGGAACGCTGTCGCGCCGTGGTTCTAACATGAAGCACGGCGCCGCTATCTACCGTGTCCATCTGAGCGGCCTGCTCGGGCCTAGCGGTAGTGCCTTGTTTACATGGTATGCAGGGGTGTGTTGCTGTCACAGCGTTTGGAGTTTGGAGTTTGGAGTTGGTGAACCTGAAGTTAATCAAGCGATATGCACTGTTCTTTATACTTTTTGAAGCACGATGTAGCTTCTATGAGCTGGCTCTATGAATAGTGGCGCTATGAATAGAGCCACTATTTCTGAAACGTAATTGTATGTCTTCACTGCACAGCTATATTAGTATTAATACAGTACACGGTGTTCCTTTCAGATGGTAGGAATAATGGAGGCTCGAAGCGTTACAATCGGAAGCGTGAGCCAACTCCCGCTAAAAGTGAGACTTTTCCCGGCCCCCGTCGCAACAACACACAGAAAAGCAAGAATTTCGACAAGAGACCCCTCCAGAGAGGCGCCGGGAGACAGTATGGCGTTACGGGTGGAGGACGACGTGAGGAGGTAACGATGGAGAAGGGAACCCTCGTCGTACTCTGGCATCGCTGAATATATATTGGTCTACACAATCTGTCCCTCGTTTGTTGTTTTGTGAACATCTTCCCATTTAATTCTCCAGGTAGCCGAGGCGCGCCGGGCCGAGTTTAGCCCGGCTCAATTTGCTGGACGTAGGAAGATAAGCTTGAACCACCTGCTCAACTTTACCTTTGAACCCCGTGGGGGTAATGGTGCGCCTGGAGAAGGGGGCCATTCGTGCTGGGGCCGCCGTAACAAGTGGGGCCACAGGCACAAGCCATTCAACAAGGAGCTTTTCCTACAGGCTAAGTAAGAAGACTCTTGATAACACCACGCATATGATCACAAGTCGGCATCTACAGTCTGGTAGGAGATGAACTGAAATCTGTCTGAATTGGGTGTCTCACTTTATTTCACTTTCTTTCTCTATCATATTCATGGGGGAAGAAAAATTGATTGGAAGAAAAAAAGTCAAATTATGTCTATCATTTCTGGTGTCTTGGCTTCGATCTTTCAAAAACAAAAGAAACCTACGCTCATTTTAGAAGTCTGTATGTGACTTGTTGGCATGAGTGACGATGCCAAGGTGCTGTGCAGACATGGCAACACTCTCATGGTATTCGTTGTCTAACTATTATATCAATTTGTTCATCTGTCCACCCTTTAATTTGTCCATCTCTGAGTCCGGACGAATAACTCTACTTAGTTGCACAAAGATCGGGGTTTTGGGGTTATTAAGCATGTTTTGGCGTAACTCCATCCCCTTGCTCTCGCTGGTTTCAGGCGCAGCCGCTGTGTTGTCTCCACCCAGAGCTTGGGCCTAGAGCAGGGGCGTCAAACTCATTTGAGGTTAAGGGCCGTAACAGACCCAATGCTACTTAGTGGAGGCCGGACGGGCACGATATGATTTAAGATGTACTCTCTGTGAGCCACACAGCTTTATCATCTCATTTAACGTCATTTAACATGAGCTTAATACTACTACTAGGGAAATGCGGAATACATAACGAGGCTAGAGTCTGAGATGTTTTGGGAAACTTGTTTCATTGCTCACCAATCTCATCGCAGCTGAGTGGATATTTGTAGGAACTACAACCGTAGTCTTCTTGTGTGTGTGTGTGTGATTGTGGATAAAGTGAACAAATCCATAAGAAAGAAGAAATCAATCTGGTTTATCAAATTGCCTCCCGGGCTGCGGGCCGTATCCGGCCCCTGGGCCACATGTATTTTTGTATATTTTTGTACCATTAAGGGATAAAATAAGCGTTCTTTATGCATACGTATATTTATTTGTGGAAATATACCAACAGAAAATAAATATTGTCCAGAGGCTCATTTGGCATGGGATGTGCTTCAAGCAATACCAGGCTGTTCGGTCATGAATTTGCTGTAGCCTCATCTTTCCACCAAATAATTGGAATACCGTGGTATAGATGGAGGCCGATGGTTAAATTGGTAACCTTGAACATTTCCGTTTCATGCTCTTTGGCAACACCTATGACTAAAATTTGAATTGCATCCAAACAGTGTTTGGTCCATACTATCAACAAATACTGCAAATGGACCATAGGCTCAGTCACCATTGTGTTGTTCAGCGATATGTAGTGACTTTACAGACCTTTCTTTGCAGGAAAATCTTTGAGATGACCACAAAAGCAGTCTCATAATGGTATTCATATCTAAACTAAACTTCACATGTTGGAATTTAAATGAAAAAGTTTTCACATCGCTGCATATCGGGCAACACACAGGCCGATACGGATATAGTGGTGATGGGCCTCTAGAGGAACAGCAGCAGCTTGTGTAAGTGATTGAACTGATGCCACCATTATGATCGATTTGGCTTTGTTACGGCTCTGTTACTTTCTCCCCCCCCCGTTGTACCTTTTACACAGAAGGAAAGGTGGAGTACAGCCGCAACATTCCACCAACAAACCGCAGTGTATAAGGGGCTGATCATTGTTATTTCGGAAAACTGACCAGTACTAGTTTGTTGACGCATTGATTTTTGTACATTTTAAGATTTGTGTGTAGGATTTGGTAACTGTTTTCAATGTCATTACTTTTACAGTTAAAAATACTATCCTGGTCAATAAAGTATAAAAATACGTTTATTGTCCCATGTGGCTTCCTTTACTAATTGGACCTGAAATGTTATACCTGTAATGATATTTTACATCACTATACACGGGTAGCTGCCGTTTCTGATTCCCCTTTACACCCTGCGGCACCAAATCTTAGGAAAAAATCGTAGCAATATTTTGATATAAAAAAAGGCTCTTTTCCTGTTTCCAGCTGCCAGTTCGTGGTGACTGATGACCAGGACTACAAGGATCATTTCACTGATCCAGACACTTTGGTCAACTGGGACTATGTGCAGCAAGTGGTGAGTCTCTCCTATACTTTCCCCCCACTCTCCCTTAGACAGAAAAAAATTAACACATGACGGGATGCATTCCAATAGTCTTTATTTCCCAATAAAGACTTTGCTTAAACTCTAGGGGCCAGTTTCCCATACAGGGCCTAAGCCTAGTCATAGACTAAATCACATTGTAAACTCGATTTATTGAAATGGCTTTCTTAGACATGGATTAGTCCCAGACTTGCCTTAGTCGAGATTTAAACAATCTGCCTTCCAGAAGGAATATTTGAGCTCATCCAGGTCTAAACGGTTTAAATAGAACCTGGCCAGAGGCAGGTTAAACTTCAGATAAAATGCTGTTTGCGTCGAGGTTCACCTTGACAATGGAGGAAAATGAACAATCCCTACCAAATGAGTATTGGAATGGTCCCCCACCTGAACTGTCCAAATGATCATCGCCTGGGATACCTTCCAAGGGTTGCTGGCTTTCATTAATCTCAGTACTCCAACTCATCTGTATCTGTTCAAAGTTCAAAGTTCTTTTATTTGTCAAATGTGCTATATTGACATACAGCACAGATGAAATTACATGCCTCTCAGGCCCAGGTGAATTTGTGAAATAAAAGACACAGTAAACACTAAGACAATCTAAACAGTGAAGACAATCTAAACAGGAAGACAATCTAAACAGGAAGACAATCTAAACAGGAAGACAATCTAAACAGGAGGACAATCTAAACAATATAAACAGCTGAACAATATAAATGGTTATGAACAATATAAATGGTTATGAACAATATAAACAGATGAACAATATAAACAAATGAACAAGCAGCTGGGGACCAATAGGTTCACCACATAGAGAAGTGGTTTATGCCTGATCACAATCTACAGTGAGAAAAACCGGAAGTGC